>APFE031702012.1:0-22705 GCA_000404065.3 Pinus taeda | reverse complement strand
CCGGGGTCGTAACTTTGGCATACGATCTCCGTTTGACGCGTATGATAGCTCGTTAGAAAGATCTATTCAAGAACTACCTCTTCAGGAAGGGAAACATCGGTCCATCGACCCACGTTGCCCGCAGATTTCCCAAAAAACGTCGTTTAGGGCCTCAAAACGGCTCAAGAAGTTCAGGACCCAAAAAAAACTGCTAAAAATAGGAAATTGTGCTACAATTGTGGAAACTAAAAAACTAAAAGAGACAGTTGCGGGTGTCCAAATGGGATAGGTGGGTGGCCATCAACATCCACCTGGATCATTAGGGAATCAAATAACAATATTACTGAGAATATCCATGGGGAAAGACCATGAGTAAATTTGAAGAAATCAAAAGAGCAACAGTAGAGCATTATTAAAATTTGTATTGGAAGGATCATACGAGGGATATGGAGAATGAATATTCCCTATTAGAAGTCATTTAACCTCTTATTTCTGCGGATTGGAATAATTTGCTCACTACCCCTCCGAGAGAAGGGGAAATTTGTAAGGTTATATTTTCCTTCCCTGCACATAAAGCGGTGAGCCACGATCGCTTCTTAGTGAGATTTTATCACTCCTTCTAAGATGTCATAAATAGAGATCTCTGTAGGTTGATGGGATAATCCCTCGATAATCGTGAAATGGTCAGCGACATAAACTCTTCATTCCTATCCCTAATTGCAGAAGAGTCGAATCACTCCTCATTCTCTCGATTTCGCCCTATTTCTCTTTGCAATGTATCTTATAATGTCTATTCAAAGTTGTTGGGCAACATTTAAACCCAATCCTGCCCCTCTTAATCTACGCCAATCAAAGGAGATTTTCCCCGAGGAAACAAATTTTTTACAACATCATCCTCATACAAGAGGCTTTGGACTCTAGCTAGAGATGGGGTGATGAGGGCATGATTATTAAAGTGGATATCGCTAAGGCATTTGACCAAGTTAAACACAATTTCCTACAAAAATGTATCCATAAACTCAACTTGGATGATATTTTCATAAGGTGTATATATCTCTAAATTTCCTCCCCTTGGATTGCTTTTTTGCTAAATGGTCGCAGTGTGTGATTCTTCAAGGCCTCCATAGGTCTCCGGAAAGGTTGTCCTCTCTCACCCTTTCTTTATATAATTATGGCTCATGCTGCGAGTTGAGCTTTGGAATCTAAGCGAGCCTCCCTCAACCTTTCAAGAATTTGGTTCCAGGAAGGCATCAAAAGCATAAATCGTGGACAGTTCACAGATGACACTATATTAATGGGTTCGGAGTTGCTTCTACCGCTATTTCTAGGAGGTTTAAAAATATTCTAGATAAATTCCTTAGTGCCTCGGGAGGAACTATGAGTGACAATAAGTACCACATATACAAATGTAATATTACAAGGAAAAAAGAAAAAAATATTGAGGAAATTTTGGGATTTAAAGCTATGAGGGACTTGAGGGAGTTCAACTACGTAGGGACTAAAATATTTTTGGGGCGAGCAACATTTACCGCCTCGCAAAAAGTTCAAGAGAAAATGAAATCTAAAATAGTAAAATGGGGTGGTATGCGATTCAATAATATGGGAAGAGAATTTTTGGTAAAGTGAGTCCTTTTGGTTATAACCCTATATCACTTCACAACTCTTCAAGCTCCGAAAAGTGTGCTTCACTAAATGGGAATGTTTATTGAGAAATTACTATGGGTAGGGGAGAAGATGAAAACCAAGAAATATCACTTAGTAAATTGGAAAACTCTTAGAGCTCCCACATAGCATGGTGGATTGGGGATCAAGGACATAGGATTGCAAAATATGGCTATAGGAGCAATTACCCGAGCTCAGCCATAAACCCGAGCGAGTGGTAGTCTCACGTTATTAGGTCCGATTACCTTTCTCATTTAAATGACGAGACTGAGAAATTGGCCTCTATATCGGGTTCTCCCATTTGGCGGTTGATCAATTACTCCAGGGACCTCATCACAAAATATTTAATTAAGCTCCATGGATATGAGGCCATTCTCAATATATGTACTAATTCAATTCTGAGCCTTCAATCCCTGGATTATTATCATTCTTTTGAGGACGTTTCTCTTCTTTGGAAAGCAAATAGGTGGTAATGCTCGATCAAATTGTAGAGAGGGACCTACATGGTGGATGGAAACGATGGATGATGGATAAGATATGAGAGGTTGTTTTCCCTAAATGTGAAATGCTCCTCACTATGTTGGTTGGTCAAGCCCCCATTGCACAAAATGTGGAAGACAGTTGAGGTTGGAAGAGAGTGAGCTACTTAGTTAAGAATGGTTATTTTCACATGTTTTTTGACACCCATTTACGTCCAAAAAATGTGATTTGGGGAAAATTTGGAAAACAGATATCATTCCACAAATCAATTTATTTTGTTGGCTACTCACCCATTAAAAATTTCTTACTACTGAGAAACATAGAAGTGGGGCGAGTTTGGCTCCTCAAGATGTCCTGTTTGCAAATAAGAGGAGGAGTTGATCTCTCATTTTTTCCAATAGTGTCATGTGACGAAGCAGGTATAGGGAGTTGTCCTTAGTCCCCTTTAGTGTAGAACTAATGTGGCCTGCAGACATTCATACTTTCTTCAAATCTTGCCCCAAATCATATGTGGGCTCCCTTTAGGCCAAAAATAATTTTAAGGAGGTGTGGTCTGCTCCCCTGATGTATATCAATTGGCAAATATGGATATCCAAGAATATGGCAATTTTCAGAATGTCTCGTATGTCAGCAAGGAATATAGCCATGAGAATCCTCTTGACGTGTATGCAACTGTAAAAACCTTTCAATGAGCCCTTCTTTGGATCAGCTGGAATCTTCATGGTTGGCCTAGTGGGAGGTCCCTCTAACCCTCGGGGATTAGTTGTGTAATCTGTGTGTTTTGGCCAATTGGATACTAAGGCTATCCCTGTAAGAGTAGGTCCCATGTATTAAAACCAAAAATAACTAGACCCTTCAATTCAACTGTGCATCAAAAGGAAATCCTCGGGTGGCAAGAAGGAGAGGGATTGTCATTAATGAATATATTAATGCTCAAGGGCTAGGCTGAAAGACCAATAACCAAGATGAGTCTTATGGAATTCTCCTAAGACTAATCCTGGCCCATAGAAATGGTATAAAAAAGATTCAAGTGTTAGGAAACTCCATGATAGTTATAATTCATACAATTAATACTTCAAAGAATAAGATCTCTACCCTTAATCAAAACATTATGAGAACCTAGAACTTAATCCCTGCTTTCAAATCAGTGACCTTCTATCATGTCCTAAGGGGAAATAGTCATGATGTTCCCAAGCAAGCCAATAAGGCAAGCCATCTAGAGGAGGAAAAATGTGTCACCAACCATGTTATGAGCATGATAGAAAAACCTTAATAATTTGAAGAGTGTTATGTGTGGGCCAAAAATAAAGCCTCAATGGATAGAAATGGAGGTGGAAAAGTTGAATCTATCACTCCATAATGCAATGAAGCCCCACATTTGTCCCCCTAGCTCTCTCATGTCATCTCCCCACCTTCCTATCCTTTGCCCCATACCCGACTCCTCCCTTCCCCTTTACCCCATACCCCCTTGGCTCCCTCATTTCCCTCCCCTTCCCGCTTCCCTATGGCCCCTCCCTTTTCTAGCCTTCACCTCTATGTTATAACCTCTACCCTGAACTCCTTCTCCCCTTGTCGCAATACCCTTTGGAATCTCATACCAATCGTGCACACTTGTGGCATGTTGGACACCTAGAATCACTCGAAATGTGGCATCCCATGGAAATTCGGCACCACACATGTTTCATGAATAAGTCACAACATTCAGCCTCGTCGTTTCAACCCTGGTTCTTGGATAGATGGGTGGTTTAACACCTCCAGGGATTTGAGTTTTATGACACATAATTTAATTCAAAACCTGAGTGAGGTCGGGGTCATTGATGGGAGAATTGTCGGAATGACTGGTAGAGATCAGGAGACTAGTGGGAAATTAATGGAGGAGGGTTGATTTATGATTGAATACTCATGGGATCTCAATTGCAACAATCTCTTCGCTCATCTTTGCATCACCTCCAGGTCAGGAAACAGGTATAAAGTGCATACATGTATGTGGCTTTTGTATGTCATAAGGTCTTAGAGTGGGACAATGGCCTCTTTGAAAGCCTGATGACATGAGACGAGGCCAATGTGTATTAGTTTCCATGTAATCTAGGCTCAACGTTACATTATGATGGTAGTACAGTTTTTTCAGTCTAAGGTTTGGAAGGAAAATCAAGAAATTCAGAAAAGAATTGACAGGTCATAGGTGATGGGCTTGGGTTGTCCGAAGTGTTTGTAGTCAGACTACATTTGGGACACCCGGTGGGTTAGTAATTGTCTCTAGAAGATGGAGGAGAATTAGAGTATGAGTGAGGTGAGATGATGCGTTATCGCCAAGCAGCAGGGATATCTGTTGTGGGCACGAAAGGGTACCTAGATAAAAGAGATTAAGGAAAATAATGCCAATTTATGGAGATCAATAAAAGGCGTGGTTTTATAAGCGAACGAGCAGAGGCCCAAAGACAATTCTAGGTCAGGCACATGGGGAAGCCACAGGACAAGGTCAAGTAAGCTGAGAGACATTTCCTTGGTGCAAGGTGGCAGATATAGAGCCTTGCATCTCACCTGTGTTCAAGATCATTGGGACCTGCGAGAAGCATTTTCAGAACTTTAACGCAGCATGCATTAGCAAATGCATGCGAATATGGAAATGTAGGAAACAGAAATTTAGAAGAAGGAACATATCAGGTAGCTCAAGGATGAAGTGGATCCTTTGCGTCATCAACTGGATAATTTCAAGCTCAAGGTGGATACAATAGAGGATGGTTTGTTGGCAAATGTGGAAGAAATGACAGATCGGGAGAATCCCAAGGATTCACAAGAGGCCTCCATAAGATTGGATCTAAATAGCCCAGACCCTATGGATATCTAACCATCCTTGCATTGGTTTTGTTTTTGGGTTATTAAAATGATGAACTAGAAATATATAGATCTCTTACTCTAATTATGTCGAAGTTATACTTGTAGATATCCCATAATGGGAAAATTTTGTAACTAGGATGGGCGTAGATACTACAATAGTGTAGATGGACCAAGAAATTTGTATCAACTTGTTGAACTAATGATAAATTGATGTAAAGACCCGATTTTGTTGTGAATGAGCACCACTTTTTTAATATAAACTATACTCATTCTGCTTAAAAAAAATAATTTGGATTCTTTGAGGGCATAAGTCCTAAGCCAAGTATTGGAATTGAGAAAATGAACAACCAATGAAAAGGTTATTGATAAGAAGGTTATTCTAGTGAACTCAGAATTTGGTTATGGGGAACGATTTTGAAATAAGAATTCCCAGAAAGCTACATGGGCATAACATCATCATGAATACATGTAACATGAGCAGAATCATTGAAGCATGGGTTGAGTTGAATTGGTAACAACATGTTGTTACCAATGTAAGGGAATTCCTATATGTAATAATTGGTTGGTAATAGGTTTGATTGGATTTAATATCAAATAAGAAACATGTGTATTGTAGATTATAAAACATATTGTCGCAAGCAAGGGTTACGATAGATATACTTTGTTAGTACAGGAAAATTAGTCACAAGTAGGTGATACCTATATAACCGGTTATTGCAACTAGGTGACAAGTACATCATATATTTTAACCAATTTTTATAGAGATATTGTTCCATTGCAATATTCCATACAACTTTATGAGAGACTTTCCTCACATAGATGAGAAGGCCATAAGAAGTTGTGACATATTTCAAAAAAGTTATGAAAGGTTTTTATGTTGAATTATTACAAAAAACATCGAAAATCATAGAGAAACTCATATTGACACATGTTAGCCAAAAATACATTGAGCATGTCAATATTCATTAAATTGTGGACACATATATTAGGGTTACCTTGCAATAGAGGACTCAACTATATTAGCTTGTGAAGCAATACCAACTCTTGCACTAAGGCATGCGGCTCACTAGGAGCCAAGTTTAGTAGAAGTTTTCCTATATCATGAATGACCTCATAGCAATGGATAAAATTTCTTCCTAAGGGGTATAAATCATCGAAGTGAAAATCAATTTCCGCTAACCTCTTCCATTGATTCACAACATCCTTTCATGCTTTTACATTTTTTTTTCTGTAGTTTTTTAATCCTGAATTTCTAGTGTCACTATAAAGCCTTAAACAACATTTTTTGGGGGATACAAGATGATGCAAATTGTATTCTCCATTGGTAGTTCAAAATTTTACTTCTTGTATATATACATTTTTCAATGGGATATTGTACGTTTCAAACAATGGCCCTATGTCAAATTTACTATCCCAAAAATTTTATGTCCCCATGCAAAACAACAAGCATTTGGTGATTGATCTCCTAAAGTTATGTTTTTGGATTTCTATGGTTTCTCATTGAATTTTTATATTAAAGGCCGATGAGAATCATTATAATAAAATTCAAAAAATGGTGTAGATCTCACATTTCTTCTAAGAGATAAGCTACCACCATCTTAGATAGTTTGTTTTAATTCTCCATGTAAATAGTTTAAATGTATTCCATTTATTAATAGAAATTAAGTTTCAATGTATCTCTAAGTTTTGGTTATAAATCTACATATAATTTCATTCCCTTCACAAACTCATATCACATTGGCTTGGTATGAGCAAGGAATTGAGATGGGGATGAGATCATTATGCAACCATGGAATAGTTTCCTTCCTAATAGAATCAAAATTGTCTCATCTCACTACTAGGTTTGGGTGGCATATTTAGTTGATATTCTTAGCATAAAAGTAAATGACGCCATACTTTTGTAAAAGTAGGTTATGTTGTGCCCAACGATATAATAATTAATTTCCTAAAGTAAACAAGGTTTAGGTAATGAAACTCAATAGTTGTACCCATTATTGAGGTAACGGAGAAGTTCAAAGAATAAGTTACAAGATATAAATATAAAGTGTTCAAAGCCTCTAAAAGAGGGGATTTCATGGATTGTATAATGTAGGAACTTATTTTCAACATAATACTAAGAAGCTCTAAGGACCAGCCCAAAGGAAGAAATCATTCTATGTACACTATGATTTTTTGAGGTCTATTTTTTTTATAATATCTTTCTTTCTACACTTGCTTGTGGGATTTGTTACTTGTTTATAAGTATACTTTTTTTTTTATTAATTAGTACAATTTCACAAGCTTTGCCAATTAGAGGAAATTTGATTTTAAAATGTTAACATTAATTTTCCATGTTATAATGTGTAAGCCAATGAAAATGTGTTATAATGTTGATTTTAAATTTAAATTTTATGGTGTAAATATATTAATTTAAATATAAAATACATGTGGATGGATATTCTGATAAAAGTATATTTATTTGGGTAATTTAATTTATTTTCTAATTTAAATTTTATTAAATCATGTTTTACTGAATTAATTTAAATATGAAATATGTATACGGTTATTTTGATAAATGTGACATTTAATTGGGTATTTTTGATAAAAGTAAAATAATAAAAATATTATATTAACAAATTGTCTACTTAACATTATTTTATTAATTTCTTTTTTTTTTAGGTAACTATTTCTTAATTGCTTGTAACTTGAAGCTTGCCCTTTTAGGTGCTTGTAGATTGGAGATTTCCCTTTAATAAATTTGTATAGATGAACTTCAATTTAATAATTCCTAACTGATTTATAATTATTTATTTGAATATTTATGTCCTTTGACTTTTTTAATGTATATAATAAAATTTGTAGAAAATAGACGGACTTTTCTGCATGATATAAGGTTTCCACTCTCAAAATGTGGTAAGTTCACATTCTGTTTTGCCATCCAACTGTTTTCTAGTGAACAAGTGTGGATGGATCTAGAGTTATGATTAATGGTGATACCCTAGGGATAATTGTTGTTACCAAAAAAAAAATAATAATATTAAATGCCAAATAAGTGCAGATGGATCTAGTCTTATGATTAATGGGATTATGAAAAAATAAAAAAATTAATAATATTAAATGTCAATAATTTGTTAAAAAAATAATAATATTAAATGCCAAATAATTTGTTAAAGACCTTAGATAGAGAGTAGGGCTCAACTAGGCTTAAACTATAAAAAACCCCACTCTTCCACCCAATGTTTGTCTTGATCTCATTGTTTATGAGTAGTAGGATCAGTGGATCTTGATCTTCTCATAATGGACTTAAGCAAGGGAATGGGTGGGTTTCAGAAGCAAGGTATAGGAATGGGTGAGTTTCAGAGAGGGAAAGTTATGGGTCATGAGAGTGATAGCATCACTAATACTATTTTCCATGATAATGCATATTGTCATGCTTTCTCCTTTCAGAAGCAAGTGAAGGGAATGGGAGTGTGTTAGAATCAAAGCCAAGAGATGGGAATGGCCGTGGGTCAGAGTCAAGGGAAATATCATGAGAGGGTTGAGGATAATGCATATTGTCATTCTTCCTGGTTTCAGAAGCAAATGACCGAAATGGGAGAGTTTCCGAAGCAAGTGGTTGTGGCTGTGGCTGTGGATCATGAGAGGGTGGATGATAAAGTATATTGTCATGCTTCCTCTCACATCTCATTCTTTGACGATTTTAGTTGCTTTTCTGTGGACGATGCTCTAGATTTCTATGAGATGTACCTGGACAAATTTAGTTTGTCTGGGGACCAGCCTCTAGATTTATATCATGAAAGCACCCTCGACGAATTTAATTCGCTGGACGCTGCTCTAGATTTTTATGACATGCAGCTGGACAAATTTAGTTTGTCTGGGGACGAGCCTCTATATTTATGTCATGAAATTACCCTCAACGAATTTAATTTTCTTGGGGACGGAGGTACTGTGCCAAAGAATAATGAATATGATAATGCAATGGGGGTTTCTTCCATGCCTGAGTCAGGCCAGAAGTGCGAAGTGCCACTAATATCGACTCTGTTAAGTCCCTCAGGTTCACATTCTGACAGTAATAACGAACCAATAGCTAAGCGATCAAGAACCGGATGTGGCTATACTATTGAAGATGTAATCAAGAAACTCCCCAGAAGTTCCAGCGTTGGAAATGGTGTGATCTTGCAAAACACTAATTTTCCTGTGGTTAACCGATTTCATTCTCCCAAGTTTTCCGTCTCTTCCCTATCCTGTAATTCGCTGATCGGAAGCAAGGAGAACGTGGCACAGGACAATATTTCTCCTGTGGCTCATGGATATCTGTCTGATCTGAACTTGTCATCTCCCAAGTTTTCTTTCTCCTCCCTATCAGCTTCACTGGTGGGAAGAGAGAACTTGGAGAACAATATTTCTCCTGTGATCACTGGATTCCAGTGTGATTTCAACTTATCATCTCCCAAGCTTTCTGTCTCCTCCTTATCATCTTCCCTGATTTCTCCCAGAGCCAATGGATTCCAGTCTGATAAGAAGCAGCGTCAGTTTCAGTTATATAATAAAAGCACTAATGGCCTTTCAGTGGAACCTCCGAGCATTGCAGCCTGCAACCGTCAGAGGACAGTCCAGCAAAAAATCCGTTCCCTGGAGAAACTTGTTCCCTTCAAATCCAAGTTAGACCAGGGTACAATGCTGAAGGAAGTGAGTAGATATGTCAAATTTCTGCAGGAGCAACTGCGCGTTCTACAGCTGATGCCTTCATTTTTATCTCCGATCAATGGTCTCGACAAATCGAGAACGCTAAACTCTTTGTTGAAAATATTACATTCAGCACCAAGTGCAGTTCGCAAAGGCATTGCCCTGAACAGCAACCGGAACGTGGAAGAACAAAATCTGTCAGCTAAGGAAATGCACCATATTCTCGTCATGTCCCGTGCAGTTCAGAGAATACTCTTTAGTGAGGAGAAATGCGTCGGAAGACTGCAACAATACCAAATGGAGTCTGCTGCAGAAGGTTTTAATAATCTCTTTCCATAATTAGTTCATTTCAGATGTTCATGTTTTAACATAAAATTGCCACAATAGATATATGATGGAGACGATATATTTCTCTGTAGCATTCGGTATATTTCTATGATCTATCGGTATATTCTCCTCTGATCACTGGATTACAGTTTGATTTCAACTGCTCCAATTGGAGATCCAATTGCATTTTTATGCGACTGGCATGATGTGTTTACATTTTGATTTAACATTTTATTTTACCTGGAATGTGTGGGATCGCTGTTGGGAAGTCTTCTTGGAAAGATTTCAACTGATTATGGTACAGTTAAATGTAATTAAAAAAAATATCATTTTTTAAATATATTTATGGAATGTTATTTCATAAAAATATATTTCATATCATGTTATATAGTTGTTGGGAAGTTTTTTGTGAACTATTTCATGTAATTGCATTTTTATGTGACTGGCATGATGCTGAAGTTTGTCTGCATTTTGATTTAACATTTTATTTTAATTTGAATCTGTGGGGATGGTTGGACTATTTCAGCTGTGATCTTAAAAGTAATGGTAAACTCATTTAATAAAGAAGTATGAGTACATAAACAAACTAAACTTGTAGAGTTTTTTTTAAATAATGTTAAATTCATTTAATAAAAAATTATAAATACTTGATTATAAATATTGTCATTAAAAGTAATAAATTATTATAAAAAATTATCTATTTATAATTAAAATTAATACTAAATTTGTTAAATTTATAATTATACAATTTTTAAATAATTAATAATTATTCATTGTTTCAGATTTAACTATTTTTTAAATCTAAAATACAAAGTTTTGAACTTTAAATTTTACACTTCACATATTTCTTCACAACAAAATTATACCCCATTCTAGATTTCACTGATATCTTTAAACTTTAAACCTAATCTACAATTAACCTAAACTTACTATGAAAAAAGTGTGCACATCACATAATCAAATATGGAAAATATGTTCTGGAAATCAAACTTTTGCATTTGATACTTTCTTATATAATAATGAATTCAAAAAATCAGTTCTTATATAATAATGAATTCAAAAAATCATGCAAAAGGTTCCTAATTAAAAATAGTGTAAGTGGCCCTTATCCTATTCACTTTTTCTAGACTAAGGCTCTTCAGATTTCACAAGACCAGCTTGTACAACTGCACTCTAATTGTCTGTTAATTTTTTTGACTTTCTTTTTTGTTGTTTAATCAACTAAAATTGTAATAAAATGCCAATGACTTAAGATTATTAAAATAAATTACTATTATTTTGATTTATATGATAAAAATGGCACGAATATATATGTGCTTTTTCCATGTTTATATATAGAACAGTTTTATTTATAATTATATGTTTACTAATTAAATTTAAAACTTATGTTTAATAATTAAATTCCAAATATATCTATATTTTTAAATGTGGTAAATATTCTATTTTTCTATAAAGGTGTGTAAATGTATATATTAAATATTTTAGGTAAAACTTTCATTATGAATATTCACCATAGCCTAAATTCCACTCCTTATATAGGCATACTATAGCATAATGTTCAAAAAAATCAAGAGGAGTGTACATATAGTGAAAAACAAGTTAAATTAGACATGAGGATAGGGTATGCTACTAGAAAATAAAATAAGCATGAGCATAGCACAATGTTCAAAAAAATCAAAAGGAGTATACATATAGTGGAAAACTAGTTAAATTAGTCATGAGGATACAGTATGCCACTTGAACATAAAAAGAGCATTAGCATAGCATAAGGAGCATGCATACAATGCTAGGACATCTCACAAATATAGGAAAAAGAGGTGGAGGGAAGAAAGGAATGAACTCCGGTCCTAGCAAGGGGTTGGGAAACCCAAAAAAGTGAATAGTGAATATAATATGTTGGAATTGTAGAAGACTCTTTTTGGTAAAGAGAATCACATAAGTAAAATCCATCATGAGCAAAGAAAGGCCCAAAATTATGGTGCTACCCTAGACCAACTTTGATGAAGAGTCCATGAACTCCATTAAACATTAATTTTGGAACACTAGCAAGATCAAAACAATAAGCTCAAGAGGGGCTTCCCAAGGCCTCTGCACATTGTGCAATCCAGCAAAGCTAAATTTGGTAAGTACTCTAAAAACTAGACATTGGATAGCTACTATTTTAAAAAAAATTGATAAACATCAACATTTCTCTATGATAAATGTGTGCATGTCTACCCACTTCTAAGAAGGTCAAGAGTGCTCGAAACCCCTAATGGACTTGGACAATATTACGTGTGGGAATAACTGCATCATTGGGCGGGACTTCAATATTACTATGGGCTGCCATGAAAAAAGGGGGGCTCCATAATGAGGGATGCCCAACAGGAATACATGTAGGATCTTACCTTAGCCTTGAACTCTTATGATGTCATACCCAAAAAATTCCTTTATATCTTGTCTAACATAAGAATGGGGCCTAATTAAATTGTAGCCCACTTAGACGATTTCCTTCTCGCTGATAATATCCTCACCTTGAATTACTACCTTAAGTCATCCATCCTCCCTTGGGCTAGATGAGACCACCGACTCATCCACCTTGAAATATAAACGCCGCTAGCGTTGGGGCCTATTTCCTTACATTACTCCCCTCAATGGGTTGAGGTCCCCAACTTTTTCAAAATGGTCTCGACCTCCTCAATGAGCTGGATCGAGGATAGCCCAATTACTATCTCAGAAACTAAGATTCACACATTGAAACAAGAAGTGAAAACTTTGCTAAAAGAGAACAAAACAAAAAGGGAGTTCAATATAAAGAATTTTGAAATCAAAATTGGATGATATCCAAGGAGAGATGGAAACTAGGTCGATATGGGTGATGGATATCCATAAAGAAGAAAAAACCTTGAAGAGATTTCATAGATCTCTCATAGAGGAAGAGGAGTACTTGAGATTAAAATTGAAAAATAATTCGCTCAAGATAGGTGATAGAAATGCTAAATTCTTTCACAAGCAAGCCAAGTTTAGGTGATCCGGATTTAAACAGGAACGCAATAACATACAGAGATAAGCATATACACAAAGATGCAGTGGAAATAATGCTTCATTTCATTAATGGAAAATACCGAAATATGCTTACAACCAGAAATGGAAATAAACTAGCTAGGGCGATGGTATCTTATCTCTCAGAAGAGATGTGGCGGCTACATGCCTCTGAACTGTTCCAAACTATGTTACAATGAGGCTTGAAGGCCTATTTATTGTTGAGAAATAATGGAAAACCCTTCACATTCCAAAACCTAACCGTAGAAGATTAAACGCCAAATTGTGGGCCCCGTTTTGGGTAAATTGGTACATCAATTTCCTAGGGTCGTAACTTTGGCATACGATCTCCGTTTGATGTGTATGATAGCTCGTTAGAAAGATCTATTCGAGAACTACGTCGTTGGGAAGGGAGTCATCGGTCCATGGACCCATGTTGCCCGCAGATTTCCCAGAAAACGTCGTTTAGGGCCTCAAAACGGCTCCAGAAGTTCAGGACCCGAAAAAACTACTAAAAATAGTAAATTGTGCTACAATTGTGGAAACTAAAAAACTAAAAGAGACAGTTACGGGTGTCCAAATGGGATAGGTGGGTGGCCATCAACATCCACCTGGATCATTAGGGAATCAAATAACAATATCATTGAGATTATCCATGGGGAAAGACCATGAGTAAATTTGAAGAAATCAAAAGAGAAACAGTAGAGAATTATTAAAATTTGTATTGGAAGGATCATACGAGGGATATGGAGAATGAAGATTCCCTCTTAGAAGTCATTTAACCTATTATTTCTGCGGATTGGAATAATTTGCTCACTACCCCTCCGAGAGAAGGGAAAATTTGTAAGTTTATATTTTCCATCCCTGCACATAAAGCGTCGAGCCATGATGGCTTCTTAGTAAGATTTTATCACTCCTTCTAAGATGTCATAAAGAGAGATCTATGTAGGTTGATTGGATAATCCCTCAATAATCGTGAAATGGTCGGCGACATAAACTCTTCATTCCTATCCCTAATTCCAGAAGAGTCGAATCCCTCCTCATTCTCTCGATTTCACCCTATTTCTCTTTGCAATGTATCTTATAATGTCTATTCAAAGTTGTTGGGCAACATTTAAAGCCAATCCTGCCCCTCTTAATATCCGCCAATCAAAGGAGATTTGCCGCAAGGAAACAATTTTTTTACAACATCATCCTCATACAAGAGGCCTTGGACTCTAGCTAGAGATGGGGTGATGAGGGCATGATTATTAAAGTGGATATCGCTAAGGCATTTGACCAAGTTAGACACAATTTCCTACAGAAATTTATCCATAAACTCAAGTTGGATGATACCTTCATAAGGTGTATATATCTCTATATTTCCTCCCCTTGGATTGCTTTTTTGCTAAATGGTCGCAATGTGTGATTCTTCAAGGCCTCCATAGGTCTTTGGCAAGGTTGTCCCCTCTCACCCTTTCTTTATATAATTATGGCTCATGCTGCAAGTCGAGCTTTGGAATCTAAGCGAGCCTCCCCCAACCTTTCAAGAATTTGGTTCCAGGAAGGCATCAAAAGCATAAATCATGGGCAGTTCACGGATGACACTATATTAATGGGTCCGGAGTTGCTTCTACCACTATTTCTAGGAGGTTTAAAAATATTCTAGATAAATTCCTTAGTGCCTCGGGAGGAACTATGAGTGACAATAAGTACCACATATACAAATGTAATATTACAAGGAAAAAAGAAAAAAATATTGAGAAAATTTTAGGATTTAAAGCTATGAGAGACTTGAGGGAGTTCAACTACGTAGGGACTACAATATTTTTGGGGCGAGCAACATTGATCACCTCGCAAAAAGTTCAAGAGAAAATGAAATCTAAAATAGTAAAATGGGGTGGTATGCGATTCAATAATTTGGGAAGAGAATTTTTGGTAAAGTGAGTCCTTTTGGTTATAACCCTATATCACTTCACAACTCTTCAAGCTCCCAAAAGAGTGCTTCACTAAATGGGAATGTTTATTGAGAAATTACTATGGGTAGGGGAGAAGATGAAAACCAAGAAATATCACTTAGTAAATTGGAAAACTCTTAGAGCTCCCACATAGCATGGTGGATTGGGGATCAAGGACATAGGATTGCAAAATATGGATATAGCAGCAATTACCCGAGCTCAGCCATAAACCCGAGCGAGTGGTAGTCTCACGTTATTAGGTCCAATTACCTTTCTCCTTTAAATGACCAGACTGAGAAATTGGCCTCTATATCGGGTTCTCCCATTTGGCGGTTGATCAATTACTCCAGGGACCTCATCACAAAATATTTAATTAAGCTCCGTGGATATGAGGCCATTCTCAATATATGTACTAATTCAATTCTCAGCCTTCAATCCCTGGATTATTATCATTCTTTTGAGGACGTTTGTCTTCTTTGGAAAGCAAAGATGTGGTAATGCTCGATCAAATTGTAGAGAGGGACCTACATGGTGGATGGAAACGATGGATGATGGATAAGATATGAGAGGTTTTTTTCCCTAAATGTGAAATGCTCCTCACTATGTTGGTTGGTCAAGCCCCCATTGCACAAAATGTGGAAGACAGTTGAGGTTGGAAGAGAGTGAGCTACTTAGTTAAGAATGGTTATTTTCACATGTTTTTTGACACACATTTACCTCCAAAAAATGTGATTTGGGGAAAATTTGGAAAGCAAATATCATTCCACAAATCAATTTATTTTGTTGGCTACTCACCCATTAAAAATTTCTTACTACTGAGAAACATAGAAGTGGGGCGAGTTTGGCTTCTCAAGATGTCCTCTTTGCAAATGAGAGGAGGAGTTGATCTCTCATTTTTTCCAATAGTGTCATGTGACGAAGCAGGTATAGGGACTTGTCCTTAGTCCCCTTTAGTGCAGAACTAATGTGGCCTGCAAACATTCATACTTTCTTCAAATCTTTGCCCAAATCGTATGTGGGCTCCCTTTAGGCCAAAAACAATTTTAAGGAGGTGTGGTCTGCTCTCCCGATGTATATCAATTGGAAAATATGGATATCCAAGAATATGGCAATTTTCAGAATGTCTCGCATGTCAGCAAGCAATATAGCCATGAGAATCCTCTTGACATGTATGCAGCCGTAAAAACCTTTCAATGACCCTTCTTTGGATCGGCTCAAATCTTCATGGTTGGCCTAGTGGGAGGTCCCTCTAACCCTCGGGGATTAGTTGTGTAATCTGTGTGTTTGGGCCAATTGGATACTAAGGCTATCCCTGTAAGAGTAGGTCCCATGTATTAAAACCAAAAATAACTAGACCCTTCAATTTAACTGTGCATCAAAAGGAAATCCTCGGGCGGCAAGAAGGAGAGGGATTGGCATTAATGAATATATTAATGCTCAAGGGCTAGGCTGAAAGACCAATAACCAAGATGAGTCTTATGGAATTCTCCTAAGACTAATCCTGGCCCATAGAAATGGTATAAAAAGATTCAAGTGTTAGGAAACTCCATGATATTTATAAGGCATATGATTAATACTTCAAAGAATAAGATCTCTACCCTTAATCAAAACATTATGAGAACCTAGAACTTAATCCCCGCTTTCAAATCAGTGACCTTCTATCATGTCCTAAGGGGAAATAGTCATGATGTTCACAAGCAAGCCAATAAGGCAAGCCATCTAGAGGAGGAAAAATGTGTCACCAACGATGTTGTGAGCATGATAGAAATACCTTAATAATTTGAAGAGTGTCATGTGTGGGCCAAAAATAAAGCCTCAATGGATAGAAATGGAGGTGGAAAAGTTGAATCTATCACTCCATAATGCAATGAAGCCCCACATTTGTCCCCCTAGCTGTCTCCTGTCATCTCCCCCCCTTCCTATCCTTTGCCCCATACCCCACTCCTCCCTTCCCCTTTACCCCATACCCCCTTGGCTCCCTCATTTCCCTCCCCTTCCCGCTTCCCTATGGCCCCTCCCTTTTCTAGCCTTCACCTCTATGCTATAACCTCTACCCTGAACTCCTTCTCCCCTTGTCGCAATACCATTTGGAATCTCATACCAATCATGTAGACTTCTGGCATGTTGGACACCAAGAATCACTCGAAATGTGGCATCCCATGGAAATTTGGTACCACACATGTTTCATGAATAAGTCACAACATTCAGCCTCGTCGTTTGAGCCCTAGTTCTTGGATAGATTGGTGGTTCAACACCTCTAGGGATTTGAGTTTTATGACACATAATTTAATTCAAAACCTGAGTGAGGTCGGGCTCATTGATGGGAGAATTGTTGGAATGACTTGTAGAGATCAGAAGACTAGTGGGAAATTAATGGAGGAGGGTTGATTTATGATGGAATACTCATGGGATCTCAATTGCAACAATCTCTTCGCTCATCTTTGTATCACCTCCAGGTTAGGAAAGAGGTATAAAGTGCATACATGTATGTGGCTTTTGTATGTCATAAGGTCTTAGAGTGGGACAATGGCCTCTTTGAAAGCCTGATGACATGAGACGAGGCCAATGTGTATTAGTTTCCACGTAATCTAGGCTCGACGTTACATTATGATGGTAGTACAGTTTCTCAGTGTAAGGTTTGGAAGGAAAATCAAGAAATTCAGAGAAGAATTGACAGGTCATAGGTGATGGGCTTGGGTTGTCCGAAGTGTTTGTAGTCAGACTACATTTGGGACACCCGGTGGGTTAGTAATTGTCTCTAGAAGATGGAGGAGAATTAGAGTATGAGTGAGGTGAGATGATGCGTTATCGCCAAGGAGCAGGGATATATGTTGTGGGCACGAAAGGGTACCTAGCTAAAAGAGATTAAGGAAAATAATTCCAATTTATGGAGATCAATAAAAGGCGTGGTTTTATAAGCGAGCGAGAAGAGGCCCAAAGACAATTCTAGGTCAGGCACATGGGGAAGCCACAGGACAAGGTCAAGTAAGTTGAGAGACATTTCCTTGGTGCAAGGTGGCAGATATAGAGCCTTGCATCTCACCTGTGTTCAAGATCATTAGGACCTGCGAGAAGCATTGTCATAACTTTAACGCAGCATGCATTAGCAAATGCATGCGAATATGGAAATGTAGGAAAGGGAAATTTAGAAGAAGGAACATATCAGGTAGCTCAAGGATGAAGTGGATCCTTTGCGTCATCAACTGGATAATTTCAAGCTCAAGGTGGATACAATAGAGGATGTTTTGTTGGCAAATGTGGAAGAAATGACAAATGGGGAGAATCCCAAGGATTCACAAGAGGCCTCCATAAGATTGGATCTAAATAGCCCAGACCCTATGGATATCTGACCATTCTTGCATTGGTTTTGTTTTTTGGTTATTAAAATGATGAACTAGAAATATATATATCTCTTACTCTAATTATGTCGAAGTTATACTTGTAGATATCCCATAATGGGAAAATTTTGTAACTAGGATGGACGTAGATACTACAATAGCGTAGATGGACCAAGAAATTTGTATCCACTTGTTGAACTAATGATAAATTGATGTAAAGACCCGATTTTATTGCGAACACCACTTTTTTAATATAAACTATACTCATTCTGCTTAAAAAAAATAATTTGGACTCTTTGAGGGCATAAGTCCTAAGCCAAGTATTGGAATTGAGAAAATGAACAACCAATGAAAAGATTATTGATAAGAAGGTTATTCTAGTGAACTCAGAATTTGGTTATGGGGAACGATTTTGAAATAAGAATTCCCAGAAAGCTACATGGGCATAACATCATCATGAATACATGTAACATGAGCAAAATCATTGAAGCATGGGTTGAGTTGAATACTATGGATAATGAAAAATTGATAGTCACTAATATAAAGTGCCTCAATGAAGGTAATTTATTAGGATTATGATACTGAATGTGGTTATGTGTGTCTAGGTAATAGTCACACGGTTTCAAATAGTAAATAATTAGATAAAATGACATCCAAAAGGACATGAAAGTAATGCAAATACAACTATCATGAAAATAGTAAAATAAGATACAGATGGGTTGTAAAATAATATGAATAATGAGGAAAAACCATAGAACGAGATAACCATGCTATGGATTTCGTAATATGGAAAAAATTTAGTGGGAGAATCTCGTTAACCTTCCCTTTAATATTTATCCATGAAAATACGATGCATGAATTTATGTGCTATATATACACATGTGTGTGATTTCTATCTAGGTATAAATGTGATGTATTTATGCATTCTTAGTGATTGCATGACGATTGACAACAATTTTATGTAGTTATTGTGATGTGACTACTTAAGAAGATAGTTATATATCTGGTCCTCTACAATTTGTAAATCCTAATATTTTGTGTTATATTAATTATGAATCCTAGGAATAGAATAGCCATGGAGAGAATATTGAGGTTGTGGGCACGCTTCGTTTGTAATCATTCATTAGCACGATTGGCTAAAAAAAATGCTCATGTGCTAGATTTAGATAAAGAGATGAGAGTTTTGTAATAGGTATCGTCCATAAGAACAACCACTAGGAGGGTTGTGGTGGATTGCATATAGGGAACTTATGTAGGTTGTATACAATTTTTATAAGAGAGAATAAGATAATATCGTATGTGTAACAATATTATAATACAAGACCTACTATTATAATATTTCTAGCAAAATTTTATGACTGTTATGTTAGTATTTTGAGCGTAATGGTAATTGGATGGGATACCAAGCCTTGATTAGACTAAGGCAACATAAAAGTTTGAACCCCTAATTGCATACAAGGACTTCATGTTCATGTTTGTAGAAATGTGAGGAGGGAGATATTACTAGAGATAGAATAATCATAGGTTAGCAACTTTAGCAACTACCAAAGGTGACTAATAGAAATAGTGATTATAGTAGAATATTGAAAAGGACCTAAAAGAATAGGATACTAGTTATAGAAAATTTATGTTAAGGTAATCACATTTTATAACCATTTGATGGCGAGTTAGGATCAATGTTGCGACAAGATCATTTATAGGTGTTGTTATAGAGTAAGAAATGACTATAGGTTGGTTTTCCATATGTACTTAACAAGCATGTAACAGATCATAACAACATGTTGTTACCAATGTAAGGGAATTCCTATATGTAATAATTGGTTGGTAATAGGTTTGATTGGATTTAATATCAAATAAGAAACATGTGTATTGTAGATTATACAACATATTGTTGCAAGCAAGGGTTACGCTAGATATACTTTGTTAGTACAGGAAAATTAGTCACAAGTATGTGATACCTATATAACCGGTTATTGCAACTAGGCGACAAGTACATCATATATTTTAACCAATTTTTATAGAGATATTGTTCCATTGCAATATTCCATACAACTTTATGACAGACTTTCCTCACATAGATGAGAAGGCCATAAGAAGTTGTGACATATTTCAAAAAAGTTATGAAAGGTTTTTATGTTGAATTATTACAAGAAACATCGAAAATCATAGAGAAACTCATATTGACACATCTTAGCCCAAAATACATTGAGCATGCCAATATTCATTAAATTGTGGACACATATATTAGGGTTACCTTGCAATAGAGGACTCAACTATATTAGCTTGTGAAGCAATACCAACTCTTGCACTAAGGCATGCGGCTCACTAGGAGCCAAGTTTAGTAGAAGTTTTCCTATATCATGAATGACCTCATAACAATGGATAAAATTTCTTCCTAAGGGGTATAAATCATCGAAGTGGAAATCAATTTCCGCTAACCTCTTCCATTGATTCACAACATCCTTTCATGCTTTTACATTTTTTTTTCTGTAGTTTTTTAATCCTGAATTTCTAGTGTCACTTTAAAGCCTTAAACAACATTTTTTGGGGGATACAAGATGATGCAAATTGTATTCTCCATTGGTAGTTGAAAATTTTACTTCTTGTATATATACATTTTTCAATGGGATATTGTACATTTCAAACAATGGCCCTATGTCAAATTTACTATCCCAAAAATTTTATGTCCCCATGCAAAACAACAAGCATTTGGTGATTGATCTCCTAAAGTTATGTTTTTGGATTTGTATGGTTTCTCATTGAATTTTTATATTAAAGGCCGATGAGCATCATTATAATAAAATTCAAAAAATGGTGTAGATCTCACATTTCTTCTGAGAGATAAGCTACCACCATCTTAGGTAGTTTGTTTTAATTCTCCATGTAAATAGTTTAAATGTCTTCCATTTATTAATAGAAATTAAGTTTCAATGTATCTCTAAGTTTTGGTTATAAATCTACATATAATTTCATTCCCTTCACAAACTCATATCACATTGGCTTGGTATGAGCAAGGAATTGAGATGGGGATGAGATCATTATGCAACCATGGAATAGTTTCCTTCCTAATAGAATCAAAATTGTCTCATCTCACTACTAGGTTTGGGTGGCATATTTAGTTGATATTCTTAGCATAAAAGTAAATGACCCCATACTTTTGTAAAAGTAGGTTATGTTGTGCCCAAAGATATAATAATTAATTTCCTAAAGTAAACAAGGTTTAGGTAATGAAACTCAATAGTTGTACCCATTATTGAGGTAACGGAGAAGTTCAAAGCATAAGTTACAAGATATAAATATAAAGTGTTCAAAGCCTCTAAAAGAGGGGATTTCATGGATTGTATAATGTAGGAACTTATTTTCAAGATAATACTAAGAACCTCTAAGGACCATCCCAAAGGAAGAAATCATTCTATGTACACTATGATTTTTTGAGGTCTATTTTTTTTATAATATCTTTCTTTTTACACTTGCTTGTGAGATTTGTTACTTGTTTATAAGTATACTTTTTTTTTATTATTAATTAGTACAATTTCACATGCTTTGCCAATTAGAGGAAATTTGATTTTAAAATGTTAACATTAATTTTCCATGTTATAATGTGTAAGCCAATGAAAATGTGTTATAATGTTGATTTTAAATTTAAATTTTATGGTGTAAATATATTAATTTAAATATAAAATACATGTGGATGGATATTCTGATAAAAGTATATTTATTTGGGTAATTTAATTTATTTTCTAATTTAAATTTTATTAAATCATGTTTTACTGAATTAATTTAAATATGAAATATGTATACGGTTATTTTGATAAATGTGACATTTAATTGGGTATTTTTGATAAAAGTAAAATAATAAAAATATTATATTAACAAATTGTCTACTTAACATTATTTTATTAATTTCTTTTTTTTTTAGGTAACTATTTCTTAATTGCTTGTAACTTGAAGCTTGCCCTTTTAGGTGCTTGTAGATTGGAGATTTCCCTTTAATAAATTTGTATAGATGAACTTCAATTTAATAATTCCTAACTGATTTATAATTATTTATTTGAATATTTATGTCCTTTGACTTTTTTAATGTATATAATAAAATTTGTAGAAAATAGACGGACTTTTCTGCATGATATAAGGTTTCCACTCTCAAAATGTGGTAAGTTCACATTCTGTTTTGCCATCCAACTGTTTTCTAGTGAACAAGTGTGGATGGATCTAGAGTTATGATTAATGGTGATACCCTAGGGATAATTGTTGTTACCAAAAAAAAAATAATAATATTAAATGCCAAATAAGTGCAGATGGATCTAGTCTTATGATTAATGGGATTATGAAAAAATAAAAAAATTAATAATATTAAATGTCAATAATTTGTTAAAAAAATAATAATATTAAATGCCAAATAATTTGTTAAAGACCTTAGATAGAGAGTAGGGCTCAACTAGGCTTAAACTATAAAAA
>APFE031702005.1:159620-206820 GCA_000404065.3 Pinus taeda | reverse complement strand
ATTATCCAGGAAAGTGACCTAGAGACTCCCTTCTGGTACCTTGGAGCCTGCATGCCTCAATGGCAGGTTCTTCGTGTTCGACGCGAGGTTTTCATCATTGGCCTCCGATCGGATGACTCTAGGGGTGTTCGACATCGGCTCATTCATTCACATGCCGTAGACTGTACCTATAGTACCTTGAGGACCATTGACATTACTGGTGGTACCTCTCGCGCTTGTTAACAGCTTTCATTATTGGCTGGTAATCAGACGATGTTCATGCATGTTCGACTTCAGCTTACATGTTCGCATGCTTGAACTTGTACTTGTGTTCGGGTCGAGGTGGAGCACAAGACCCTGGATTGTGTCTGTTGTAATCCAGGTGTGATTTTGATACATGACTCTTTCACTGGATGGATGCGACCATACCTGAGTCTATTCATCGATCCTAACTAGATGGCTACGTCCATACTACGGATCTTGATCGACATGTACTCTGTCAATGGATGGCTGCGTCTATGCCACATATATCATGTATTTGAACTATCATACTGTATCTCTCCATGCAGATTCTCGGCGGCAGCTAGATATGATCTTGTAAAGCACTTCACCTCTCTCTCTCTCGAGGCTCATGCTTTAGGGGGCATCTGTTACACAGTAATTTGTCACCGTTGGTCACCGTTCATTCACCCCTGCCTTCGCACACTGAAGGACACATTTATGGACCTGTGACCAGTGACACAACTTAAAAACACTTGCATTGAATTCTCCTAAGTATGAACTTCAATATCCCTGAAGACACCTTTTGAAGATTAGCCCTAAAAAATGCCCTTTTTCCATTAGCGCGGGTCCATAGTGTCTAACCTGCGCCAATGGCTCAATTCCTCCAAAGAGGGCGCACCCATGGACGCTCTGTCACAGAACAAAGCCCACGCCACCCAAAATTGGTCATGATTTTTGGCCAGCGCGCACTGAAGTGTTTTTTCCTCCATTGCTCATGCAGTTCTCTGGGGAAAAATCCCATGGAAGTGGTCGAGTGTCATATTTTTCATCCATGACAACCCAGTTCAAAGGCTATTCTGGGACAATGCCAAATCTTCAGTAAGTGTCCGGATACAATGAATACTTCCTCCTCCTCCATCTATGAATGACTGTCACCCTGCATTGAACCAAGAAGTTTTTGCAAGAGCTAAGGTGAGCTAAGATTATGCTGGATTGATAGTGAGAGCTGAGAGAGAAGTTATGCTGCCGGAATATTGAGAGAGGAAGTCACTTTGCAAGGCATTTTTAGCTGCTGACCCAGTTGGAGGAGATTTCAACGTCAGGCCTCTTTGGTTGTAATTCTTCTCTTCTTTTATTGAATAATGAACGACTATCATTATGGTTCCACTCACGTGTCTGCTGATGATATTTGAGTTATATCTTGCTTGACTGATATATAATTGCATGAAAAGGATTTTACGCTTATGTTGGATTGTTCTTTGTTTGTGCAGGTGTCCATACATGGAGCGTAAGGATAGTGACCAGCCAAAGCTAAAGGATGGGAGTGGCGTTTCTTCAACAACAAATAGCGTTAGATTCCAGGTAGATCGTTCTGATCGATCTTTAAATTATGCAATTAGGAACCTGCGTGTAGCGTGTGTGATTGTTGCTAGACCCGTGTCGGGCTAGTGGGATCGCCTCTGTCCGCAGAGGGGATTTACCAACTCAACAATATTTATAAGGGATGGAGAGGATAACAATCATTACTCTCGATTATTTGAAATAAATTCAATTAACAATAATTAATAATTAATAATTAATATTATCAGATTATTTTAAAAAATATTTTCGAGTAATTGATAAAATTTGAATAGTTTTGGAAATCAAAGTTTGTGTTACATGGTGGTAGTTGATTGCATTGTGAGGAGCTCTACAATCGAGAAATGAGGAAGATGTTGTAGCGATGTATATGAAAAAACATAATGTTGGCTCAATTGAAAAGGTAACACAAATAATAATTTCATTACATTCAATTTATTATATTGTTTATTTTTTGCTAAATTTATATTGGTATACCTCAAAATAAAATCATCAAAATACAACTACGATATGTTCATGATTTGATTGAGTTCACTGTAGGCGGACTTAATTTTCCACAAGGGAAACCAAATATATTGTCCACCTATGGAGAAACACTGAGCAAGATAAAAGCAACTACTGGAAGTAAACAAGCCTATTAGTTACTAAACTGCAAATAGAGGTGCTACTGTAATACATGACAAAAAATCACGAGTTCGAGGAAATCACTAGAGAATGATACTTGGCACTAGAACCTGGAGGAGTTAGAGGATTTTCCTCACACTAGAGATGGCTCTCCAAGTGGGATATCCTGGCATCCAAGCTCTCCAAGCACAAACAATGATATTGCTCAAGACGCTTGATGTCATTCAGGGAATAGAAAATGTTATACCGCTCCTCTTGTTTCTCCATCAGAACTTTTCCTAGGAGGGTTTTCAATTGCCAATGAAGGCTAATGGAGTTAAGGAATAGTTTTTGTCTTCCCCTGGTGTGACCAAGGTTAGGAACAAATGGATACCTCCTCAAGGATGTCAGAATCTGTGAAAACTTGATGGTCTTTAGCGAAGAGGGAATCAATATGATGAATCTCAACACAATTGTTTGAAGGAATAACATATTAGTAGATGGTCGTAGCTTCCTGTGTCTATGTCTAGGTATGAGTTCTATCTTGGGGTCCACGAGCACCCCCCTTTGGTAGCTACACATGTTTTTCTAAGGCATGATTCTCAGAATAACACAAAGCCAAATACAAGGCTCAAGAATTGATACTCTAGGGGAAGAATAACAGAGATAGGGGATGCCAAAAAAATCCTAAAAAAAGAATTGGAAGGAGGCCAAAACATTAAAAAAAAGGTAGAGACGTGGGAGGGGGAGGGCAGTGGAAGGAATAGGTCTTTGGGCAAGAAAAAACTTCAAACCATTTCCCACACATCACAGGTCATGAAGACAAAAACTAGCAAACATTGAACAACAACTTGGACTGTAACCAACAAATTCAAGACCAAAAGATATGTGAACAAAGCCAAGAGTCTCAAAAGGTACCCCAATGTAAGTGTCCCAAAATGTCCCAACCTCTGAAAGGTTCTAGACAAAATATGGGAAAGAAACCAAGGGATTGTATCTATCAAGTTGGGGCCCCATTAGTGAGCAACTCCAAAAAATGGGCTCAAGATATGTAATAAAGGAAATTGCTGGAAGTGGTTTACTTAGCTAGAAAATCCAAAGGACTAATCGTATGATTATATTATATATATATAGTATATATATACCTATATACTTATATATATATGTTATTATATATAATATTGTTTTATGAAGTTGTACTGTGTAGGATTAATTTTTCATGAAGTTGTAATAGATTCAGGTGGGATGTTTTCCAACGTAAGTAATTATTTAATGTGATGTTTATTTTTCATGTCTTCAACATGTTAGATTGTTTCATTGATTGCCAAAAATAGTAAGTTTTTATTTATTTGTAATTATTTTTTTTTTTTTTTTTTTTTTTTTTTTTTTTGAAATTCCAGTAAAGTTTTGTAAAATTTAAATTAATAAATTTATTATTTTGAAAATAAAAAATTAATTCTCTGAATTAAAAAAAATTGAATTCTTATTTTTTGATTGATGGATGGACATGAATGGACTAATTTTATGTGGTTTTAAATCAAGTTTTCAAAACTAGAAACTGTTTAAAAAATAAAAAATAAAAAATAATCCTCACACCACTCAATGTAAAAAAAAAAATAATTATCCAACTTGATTTGACACATGTACTTATAATTTACTTGTTGTATAATGATTTGGTATATTTATGTATGATATTAAAGGAGGAGAAGCAAGATTTCCACTTCAGATAGAATGAGACATGACGAGCAAGGAAGAGAATGATTCCTTGTAGATTTTTCCAACGCCAATGGTGGTTTCCAAGAAGTTTTGGTTTGTAGATATTGGATACCATCGATTGAACAATATGAACAATATGTCAGAGCCTCCCAACAATACTACAATATTAATAGGCCCGCAAGGAAGAAAGGAAAGAGAGAAGCACATGGGGAAACCGCGTTACAGCATGTTGGAGAAGATCCCAATTTGCTCAAATGGTCAAGGACGGGTGGTTTTGTTCAATGGATATTATTGATTGAAGTAGAGGTGGGATGATCCTTCATCTCCTTTTCATCAATGGTTTCCATTGGTACATCATTGAAGCTTTCCTTATGCTCTAGTGCTAATTTCTCAACACTATTTTTTTTGTTATATATTCTACAGAGAACCCAATCATCCAACTACAACAACAAGAGTACTATTAGTCAATACACATAAATAAAATGACAAAGCAAACACGGAAAATATAGAAATAAATATGGAACAAGATCTCAACATAGGTGTCTAATAAAACAAAACCCAACAAATATAAGACATAATTACTTACTCTTAAGTTGCCTTTCTTCCTTGTAGGCCTGTTAATATCAGTAAGGTCACTACAAGGGATTTCCCAGAAGGGATTACATACACCCTTTTTTGTCCATAGACTATATGTTGGAGGCTTGGGAAAAGTTCCCTTTATACATACATTTATTGTGACCAAGTGTTGTGGGACTGGAAGTTCAAGGTCCCTAGGAGTAAACAAGAACTCAAGCTTCAAAGTTTTAGAACCACCCACGTGTCTCAGAGGTTTGGTACCCTATAGAATTCAATGGAAGGAGGGGAAAATCTCGCCGTAATTGAAATACCGAGATGATGTGGTAGGGTGGGGTCAGAGGTTAAACATTTGGTGTGTTAAGGCGGAGGACCCACATATTTCATATAGCGAGAAATTTATGAAACACACGAGTTCAAAGACTTACATGGGACTGAGGGCACATGGAGGGCGTGAAGGTGCATTACTTCACCTCACTGTTTAGTTCTAGTGATGTCACCCTTGTTCCCTAGATCATGGAGATTGCCAATGGATGACATGGTAGAACACCTGTGATTTAAGTCCTAGTTTTACATGGCGCATAGGGCTCATTCAATAGATAAAAATTTTGTGTGGTGTGAAAATTTCTAATTATAGGTCAAGGGGGAGACTAATCCTTATTGCAAGGTATGCATTGCCACGTAATATCGGTACTTTTGCACGAGGCACCCAGACACATTACGATGGAGCCTGTTGATCGAAAAAAATGACCTTTCAATATTTTAAGGGAGTCCACTTGATCAAGAACTTAAATTAGCTCCTTTTCTGCTGGAAATGGTCATTCTGACTCGTGCAATTGGGTCTAGTTACCCTCTATCTATCTCTACTAGCTTAAAGTATGACTTTCATCTACCAAAAGAGAAGAGACATCAGATCAACCCTCTTGCTGATTAGGCAAGAAAGTGATCCTTAAGCGGATCTGGGGCTCAACCAATTCACTCTAAAGAATGCCTCTGTATGTGGGGACTTCTAAGATCCAGGAAGTAGAACTACATGTAAAGTGTAATATAAGATGCATCTAATACTAGACCTATCTTGATTGAAGGAAGGATTAATCCTTCTCTCAATCAAGAGAAAGCTAAAAGACATGAAAATAAATAGAAGTATGTTGAACTTGGAATAAGATAAATGAAATAGATTAGGGAAATAGTTCCAAGATCTAATCCTTGCTCGAATGAATGTATACAAATAAATTACCATTAAATAGTTAACAAACATCCAACTGCAAACATATCCAATTCCTAATAAAACATATGCATAAGGACCAAAAGATTCATGCCACAATACTGAAATAGTTCAAATACATGACAAGTATAAAGCAGGACATCTATAATATTAAATTGTTAGATAGCTAGCGGGTCAAGGAGATAAATGTATGTCCTTATACAAGTTCCAATTTTGAATCTCATTTCTAGTTAACCCTGTAAGATAGCTTGACCAGATTTTAAATGAGAATTTCAGTAAACAATCAACAGTAGTGATGAAATGCCACATACATATTCATACACCCAAATTGATATCTAAAAATTGAAGCATTTACTTCCAATAACAGAGAAATCAGTAGTACTATGCAACCAATTACTGAAATAAATATTATTATAAAGATGAATCAAGCAACATAAAACAATAGAGAGTTACAATAGTGCAAGTCCTCTGCTACCTCTAAACTCGATTCCCTACCTGCAAAGATGGATCAGCTCTCACTACGATAGTGTAAATGAATCACAAACTCCATCCTTACAAATAGTTTGTAAGCTCAAGAAATACTCTTGCCTCTTTTCTCTTGGATTCGAATCCCCTACTATACAAATGGAGATGAGTATTTATACATTCGAAAGCATAATAGTTTATCCCAATATCTCAACCAAAAATTACATAAAAGGAAAGACAAACAATATATTAATATCCAATGGATAATCGTGGCCTAATCTTAGCAAATATGAGAAACTAAATCTGAACCCAATTCAAACGGACTTTGAATAAGTCGAAGGGTTGTTTCGAACAAATTCCTTGAATAGCCTTTTCAATAGCCTCTGTCTTTCTTAAGCAATGTAGTGGTTTCAACTGTCCAATTAAAATTGAAAGTACAAGATCCTACAGAATTGACCCCTTGGATTATCCATGCAATCAAGATAAAACAGAGAAGAGAGCGTTTTATTATAAATCACATGAATCTTAACAAAAAACAAAGAAAACTAAAATAACTTTGGAGGTTGGGTAAACTTTGTAATTGCCTCCTTTTACCCTTAGCTGGGGCTAGGGATAGTAGGGAGTATGTTACATCAACAATAGAGTGTGGCCCCATGAGTGTCAAGATAATTGAACTCGTGACCTTTTAATAGCAAAGGTGCTTTAATGACATGGAATCAACCAATTGAGCTAACCCTCGGCTCATAAAATATTATTATTATTTATTATAAAAACAATTAATATATTCCCTGATTAGGGTATGACTAGGTAGTAATAAGCCTTGCATACGAATGAGGATAATAATCCCAATTTTCCTCCTCGCCACCCTCCACATGCATGAAGCAAATGGAGCAATGGCTCTTTGCATGCAAGGAGTTAACGCCATCCTCGAAGGTGGTGGGTGCATAAGTGTGGATGGGATAACCAGTGTTTTCCATAGTAAGTTTGGTAAGTTTATTGATAATGAACTCTATTTCCCTCGACTCTGGTCCGCACAGAAAGGTAGCTTGGATAACGCTCCGCCGATGTGTTTTCCCTAGGTGCGGGTTCAGTCACGACTATTTCAAGCTCTGGTTCATGGGTATGTTTACAGTTCCTCTATCCGTGCCCCTATGATTTGTTATATATGTTTGTTGGCCTTTGGGTTGAAAGGTTCTGATGCAACTTGGTCACTGCAGAAGGTGGCATATGTGGGTTTCTATGTGGAGGATACAAAAGTGAAAGTGATTTATTTTTTTTCTTGTCTTCCTGTGTCTATGGTGTTTGGTATTATACTATCTTGTATGGGATTATACTAGTTGTGGTTCTCTTGCCACTTTTGGGTATTTGTTTTTCTCTATCGCCGCCTCAAGGGTCACTTTTCTTGTATCAATGTTAATAGTTTTGAGTCAGAACCTCCAAGGCTTTGGTATGATGATGGTTGAGCTTACAATTTCATCTTCTGGTCCCTCAAAAGGAAGTGGCCACATGTTGGGTTCAAGTGGTTTCTTTCTTGTCAGTTGTCTATTTGTGTTAGGCGATTGAATTGGGGTCTGGTTTAGTTTCTAGCCTCTCATATGTTTCCTCTAGCAGGTCCTCAGCTCTATGGTGACCCTTGAAAGCTTTGTGTTTCTGGGTTAAAGCTCCCATCCAGGTGGTTTACGGGGTTCTCTATTTGTTGGTCAAAGTAATTGCAGGTACTAAATTCTCATGGGTTGTTTCGCCTTTGGAAAGGGCAAGGATGCCTAGAGCTTGGCCAACCAAAGGAAAAGCTCTAAGGAATCCCTTGGGGGTAACCAGCCAAGCTCCTCTGGGGGTAGATCTCAGAGCCAAAATTTAGTTTCAAGCATCATCAATGAAGAGACAACAATGTATCATGAGCGCACCTCAACCCAAATTCATCAGCTGATCGAGGAATGGGAAGAAGAGCTTAATCAAAAAGCAAGGATTATAGACATCGATTTCGATGACTGAAAAACATTAGTGCATGATCCTAGTCACTAGAGCCAGGGAAACTCATTTCAAGCAAATGTTGCGCTTGTATTGGTTGATGAAGAGCCTCCTGGCCAAAGCATTAGATCAGATTCCGTATGGTGGGGCTGTGACGACTCATGGGTTTCCTGATTATAAAAATGAATTTCAGAAAATTCAATTTTAGTTACAAAATAAGAATGGGTGGCTCAACCGTATTAAGCAACACATACCATGCATCCCTCAAATAGATCTCCCTGGCTCCAACGTGAAGTACCCTGCTATTGTCGAGTCTGCCGAAGATTATTAGTTTGGCATTGTCCCCTTTGTCTTTCATTTTATTGTATGCAATAGTCTTATAATGTCCAGTATGTTTATAGTTATGTTTACACATATTTAGATTCAAGGTAGTACAAAGACAGTAAGACTTACTTGGCATGGATGATTAGACTTATCACATTTTTTTATTGGATGACTTATCATTCCGTTAGGTGGCGAACAAATTTGGTTTCCCTTTGGGAAGGTTGAGGCTACCTAACCATATGGATATGGATGTAACTTGCGCTATTTTGATTCTAATGAAAAATAAAGATCCTACCAAGCTTACAAAAAAATAATTAATTAATATATGAGTTAAAAATATACACATTTAAAAAACGATTTAATGAGATTCTACCATTGAGATTCACCCCTTTAATATGAAGATCATTGAAGCTTTGTTACAATACCATGGGCCCATACCATGTGTTACTAATACCATATGCCCAAAAAACCATAACTTATGTTCATACGACACATGTTCAAATGTTTTTTTTTTAATTTAATCAATCTAGATCTATCTTAACTTCGAATCTATCAAGCCCCCGAGAGGGATCAAATCTATTTTCACTTTAAAAGAGGTTTGTATCTCAAGAGATTTGATCCCTCTTGGAGCTCAGTAGATCGAGAGTTAAGATGAATCTATGTTAGTTTAATTATAATAATAATTATCAATATAATCATTAATTTTATATTTTATTTTATCAGGATAATATTAAAAATGTCATTTCTTCCAAATTTAAGGATAAGTTGTGGAGTGATAAGGAGTTAGAGGGGAAAAGAAAGTTAAGATAATATAAGGAGGTTATCAACCCCATGCTTGCTAACCAAAATTACCTTTCTGTCCTAACTAGTACTAAGAAGAGAATGAATACTGCAAGGATTAGAACTAATTCTCATGATCTCAAGAGTGAAACTAGACATTGGTCTATTCCCAAGATACCTTGGGACGAGAAAATATGCCTCCTTTGCGATACTAAGAGAGCTGAAGATGAAAAACACTTTATTTTGGATTTTCCGGCCCTCACTCACATCCACTCTCATTTCCAAAGCATTTTTCCCACTGCCAACCTCCTCAACTTGTTCAGTCAACAAAACTACGGTGACCTCAGAACACTTATTTCCCTCCTTTTTTATGGCAGAAATAAAATTGTAAATAATCCCAATTAACCGCTTCTTTCTTAAGGTCCGATAGATTATATTGGTCTTATTGGGTGTTAATCATCATCATCATCATCAATAGTAATTTATGTTGAATTTTTTGGAAAAAATATAATAAAAAATTATTTATTATTATTTATTAAATTATTATTTTTAATTGTTGAAATTTAAACGTAAATTAATAAAAAATATTTATTATCTTAAACTTAGTTCATGGTAGTTTAACTAATAGGCGAAATTATTTTTTAATCAAGAAATACAATTTCTAGCAAGATTGTGATTTCTTGTTGTTTAAAATACACTTTTGAATGCATAAATGGATTATGCACCATGAAAAAGATCTTTGCAAATTAAACAACTTAATCATATGATTTTCTTTTAAATTGTGCCGGATTTAAATAAAATTGACCAAAACATTGATTCAGAAATAACCATTTCTACACTACCCAAAGTTAATTCATAATCTTGATAAAAAATATCATAACATTTAATTATTAATCCATTTAAAAAGTAGTATTTATTCTTTAATTATTTACTTATAATTTTTAAATTTCACTTGTGATGTTATTTAATATAGTTATTGTTAAAGTGTTTTAAGGGGTATCCCATATACAAAGGATTTATATTTGCATTTATTGAATTAATATTACATTGTTATATAAATTATTTCAATAAAACACATATAATGAATTTATTAATATGTTACATTTTGATGGTCAAATTTAATACTTCACATTATTTTTTTATTAATCTTAATTGATTTTAAAAGTATTAATAAATTATGAATTTTTTAATTTCTATTATATTAAATATTATGTATAAATATCACTTAGTCTATACCTTATTAAACCATTCATTTCTAGTCATTGGATTTGATTGTGTTTAAGTAGCTTTTGAGCAGTGTTGATAATATCGCCAAAATATTGACGATGTTTGGAAATAACACACTATTTTCGGAAAGCAAAATATCGTGATATCTCCTTGCGTGAAAATATTAGGCAAGGAGATATCACACGATGACCCAAATAATCGTCGGGTAGGCTGGGTTTGCGGTTATAAAAAAACAATTTTTCTCATTTCATTTGCTCATTTTGGTTTCTGAGTCTTGGAGAAGGAAGGGGAAGATCTTTGTGGCGGTTTTCAATGAGGGATTGAGGATCAGACAACCATTATCACCACCAAATATGATTTTTTGTTGGATCAAAGATTGAAGAGTAGTGAGACAAACTTCATTTCTTCCATTAACATGTATGTTCTAAAAAACCCATATGTTAACAATTTTTTTCTTATATTTAAGGTTATGATTGCTAGCCTCTTTTCCTGCCAGCATTTTGCTTCTTTGTTTTTTCTTCATTTTCTATGATTTTCATGCCCATGAGCCAATGCAAGGGTTTTCTCCATATTTGGACAACAAGCTTCATTTCCTTTTTTAACTTTCTTATGCACCCTCTTATTGCTATTTTTCATTCACATTGCAATTAATGTAGTAAACAAATTAGTTTTTAAAATGAGGTGGTTATTGCTTACTATTTTTTGTGTATGGGTGTTTAATGCCATTTTTTTGTTTTTTTGGTGCCCTAGGTTTGAATTAGTTCACTACAAATATGTTAAAAGCCTTAGACCCATTTTGGGAGTATGAAGAGCTTGATGGTGGGACAAATTGAGCATATCTATCATGCAAATTATGTGTGACCAAGATGTTAGGAGGGGTTACATGATTGAAATACCATCTAGCTAGACTCCCTGGACATGATGTTGGGATTTTTGCGATTACTAGTGTGGAGCTTATACAAAAAGCTCTTCAAGCAATCGACGAAAAAGACAGAAAGAGGGAAGAGGAAGAAAGAAACAAGGCTGAACATGCAGGTAGATCTTTCAGGATATCTTCTTCAGATTTTGAGGCTGAGGGTAGTCGGAGGGGCTCCATAGTATCACATACTAGTGCTAATGTTATTGGGAGTGGGAGGTAATAAGTTTTTGTTCCATGAATAGGACATGGAGCACAACCTTCCATAAAATCAGTTGTTAAAAAAAGGGAGAAGCAACAAGCAGATAGAGTTATGGGGAGGTGTATTTTCTGTAGGGACTTACCTCTCAACATCACTAAAACCAATCCATTTTGGTAGCCAACGTGTGATGTTGTTGTTGTTGTGGGCCTAGGGTACAAAAGTGCTACATATGAGGAGTTCTGGGGACAAATCCTTCAAGCATAAAAGCAAGATATCAACTCTATATTGATAGAGTTGAAACAAACATGGGAACTGTCTAGATGCACAATGATGTTTGATGGTTGGAAATATAGGAAGAGTAGGACCCTTTTAAATTTCTTGGTACATTGTCCTAAAGGTACCATGTTTATTAAATCAATGGATGCCTAACACATATAAAAGATGTAGCAATGATATGTGAGTTGTTAGATGGATTCATTTGGGGGATTGGTATGTAGAATGTGGTGCAAGTCAGAACAGATAATGTAGGTAATTATGCATCTGTTAGCATGATGCTTATGGAAAGACACCACACATTGTTCTAGACTTAGTGTGCAACACATTATATCGATTTGTTGCTTGAGGATATGGGGAAACTCTCCTTCATCAAGGAGGTGATTGATATGGCTAGGAGCGTCCCCAAGTTTATACATAACCATGCTTTTTTACTTAGCCTCATGAAGAGATACACTAGAAACAAGAAGTTGTGGCATCCTGTAATCACACATTTTTCCACCAACTTTATTACTCTTCAGTCTGTAGAAATTCCTTGTAGATTCAAACTACAAATTGTAATATGCTAAAACAATTGACTTGAATTTACTCTACTCATCAATGAAAATGATAAACGATCGAAGAAATCATGAAGCATATAAGAGAAATAATTCAATCACACATAACACAATGATTTTATGGTGAAAGCCAAACCTAAAAACCCTTGTTATCTATATATTGCATTTAAATTAGAAAATGTGAGAAGATTACAATGCTTTACTCAAGCCTGAGCAACCTCTGCACTATCTCTATCTAACTCATTGCTTCCTAGACAAGCTCAAGCCAATACTTAGCCAAATTCTTGCTTGCCCAAGTCCATATTTCCTTGTGTTGTTCCTCAAGGAATTAACCACTATTTAATTAGGGAATTCCTAAATTATGAATTGCACAATACTCATAAGCATTTTTCTGATTGCATGCACCATTAGTTTAATTTAGATGATTTTACAATTGATAGTACATTGTCCCTAAACTCGAATGTCAACTAGGTCTTTCTATGATCTGACATGCATCAGTTAATTATGAGTGAATCTTCGGTTTATTGGTTGATCACTGCAGGAAGCACCACACTCGACTGCAGGAAACACCACACTATACTACAAGTAATACCACACTAAACTTTAGGAAGCACCCAATTGTACTACATGCAACACCCCACTACTGTATGTAGCACCCCAATACTAGACCTCCCACTAATTCCTCCATTAATTGGAACTATTTTAACTCACTTTAACTTAGTTAGACTAAATTAAATAATTACAACTCAAAATAAACTCAACTAGTGCTCCTAACTGTAGGATACACACTACATGACTCTAGTTAGACCCTCAAATCGAGTTAACTGAGCCAAATGAGTAAAACTAACTTAGTTAACTATTACAATTTCTCATGAGATGTGGAATTACAATTTTATTCCTAATTTGATTCAAGGACAAAATTAAATTAGGATTTTCTTGTTGCATTTTCAACACTCCCTCACAACAAGAAACAAATTATCTACTGCCCCGATCCCACGTCTGTGAGACTCAAATTTTCATCTTGAAAATGCCTTTGTCAAAATATATGCATCCTGCTCCTCTGTATGAATGTACTCCAACAACACGATTCTCCTCTCCACATAATCTCGTAGATGGTGATACCAGATTTCGATATGCTTTGACCAATCATGAAAAACTGTATTCTTAGAGAGTTTAATACAACTTTGATTGCCACAGTAAATCACTGTAGGATCCATGTGCAAAACAAATAAGCCAACAAGGATCTTCCTCATACAGATAGCCTCACAAGTTGCTTGACTAGTAGCCATGTACTTTGCTTCTGCTAAACTAAGTGCAACTGATCTCTACTTCCTATTGTACCAAGACATTGTTACTGACCTAATATTGAAGATTTCCCCTGATGTGCTCTTTCTATCGGATGGAATCCCATCCCAATTTGCATCTGTGAAGCCTTGAAGCTTCACTTCCTCAGAGTGGTTCCTCTGAGGTACCTCAACACATGATTAGTTGCCTTCCAATAGAGTTTGGTTAGCTTAACCATTGCTTGACTAAGATGGTTAATTGAAAAACATATGTCTTGTCATGTGTTTACCAAATACATGAGTGAAACCACAAGCTATCTATAAATAGTATCCTCACTACTTCACCTAAAGTAGCATCTTCCTTCCTCCAATTAATTTCTAGAGGTAGACACCCTGACTAGAATCTGATTTGGAATGGGATGACTTCACCTTCCATTTCTTCACCTTTCCAACTAAGGCACAATTCTCCTCATCATCATGCTTGGATGAGGATCGACCTCTGGTGTTGTGTTAAATCTCTTCTTGTACCGAGTCAGATCACAAACAATCCCACTTTGGCAACTTCTACCTCCCACTAAGTGAGTCCTGGTAGTTGTGCCAGCCCTTGGGAAGGTCTAGAAGTGCTAGGCTCACCAAATCATCTTCAACAACTGTCACACTGACACCTCCAAGATCATCGTAGCATTGGTTGAACTTGGTGAAGTACTTCAACATTGTGTCGCCCTTCTCCATATTGATTTTTGTGAGCTTGTCCTTCAGTGCGAGATTCCTGTGATCACTACTATTTTGAAACAGGTCAGTGAAGGCCTTCCACATTGTAAATGGATTCTCCTTACTGTGGAGGTTCGAGAAAATATGATCTTGAATTCCTTCTAGGATAATCCTTCTCTCCTTTGCCACACATTTTCTCTACTCTACGAGATGTTGAGCATCAAATGACTTAGGAGTATCTTTGTCTATGAATTCCTTAAGCCTGTTGTCTTCCAACTCTGCCTCCATCTTCTCCTTCCAAGCAATATAGTTCAAACTACCCTCAAGGGCATATTCGATTCTCAATCCATATAATGAAATATTGTTGGCTCTGAAGTATGAAACTGCAAATTTGATTTCTCCTATAAAAGACAAACTCATATTCTCCTCTTTTATATTGATTTCGGGTCCAATACCATGTAGAAATTCCTTGTAGATTCAAACTGCAAATTGTAATATGCTAAAACAATTAACTTGAATATACTCTACTCATCAATGAAAACAATAAATGATCGATGAAATCACGAAGCATATAAGAGAAAGAATTCATTCACACATAACACAATGGTTTTATGGGGAAAGCCATAACTAAAAACCCCTTTTATTTGTATATTGCATTAATAATAAAATATGATAATATTACAATGTTTTTCTCAAGCCCAAGAAACCTTTGCACTATCGTTATCTATCTCACTTCTTCTTAGATGAGCTCAAGCCAATACTTAGCCAAATTCTTTCTTACCCAAGTCCCTATTTCCTTGCATTGTTCCTCAAGGAATTGGCCTCTATTTAATGAGGAAATTCCTCAATTATGAATAGTGCAACCCTCATAGGCCTTTTTCTGATTGCATGCACTATCGGTTCAATTTAGATAATTTTAAAATTGTTAGTACACTATCCCTAAACTTCAATCTCAACTGGGTATTTCTCTGATATGACATGCATGAGTTAACTATGAGTGAATCTTAAGTTTATTGACCACTGCAGACAACATCACACTCGATTACAGACAACACCACACTACACTGTAGCAACACCACACTACACTTCAGGTAGCACCACATTGTACTACGAGAAACACCCCCTATTGTAGGCAACAACCCACTACTATAGGCAACACCCCACTACCACAGGTAACCCTAACAACTAGAGCTCCCACTAATTCCTCCATCAGTTGGAACTAGGTTAACTAAATTTAAATTAGTTAGACTGAATTATATAATTACAACTCAAAAAAAACTCAACTAGTGCTCCTAATTGTAGGAGACACTCTACATGACTCTAGTTAGACCCTTAACTCAAATTAACTAATCCAACTAAGTCAAGCTAACTTGTTTAACTATTACAAGTTGTCATGAGATGTGGAATTACAATTTTATTCCTAATTTAGTTGAAGGAAAAAATTAAATTAGGATTTTCTTGTTGCATTTTCAACACAGTCTTTTCTTCGATTCCAGTTTGATTTGAAGCAAATGTTGGTTTATGATGAGTGACGTGATTGTAGATACAACAAGAGACATGATGAGCGAACCATTGCAAAAATGGTGCACATTGACATATTTTAGCATGGTGCACATAGACTTAGTTAGTGAACCTATAGTAAAGGTTCTAAGATTGGTAGATGGGGACAAATCTGTAATTTCTTATTTGTATGAGGCCATGGATAAGGCCAAGGAGGCCATTTGTTCTTATTATGTAGACAAGGGTTATGTTGGGCTTGATAGACATAATATGTTATGGGATGTTATTGATAGTTAGTTGACAGGGATGCTTCATCGACCTATTCTTACAGCAACACTCTTCCTCAACCCTGCATTTTCATACAAATGGACCTTTGATTTTGATGGCAAGGTGATGGAAGAGATCCATTCCTGTATTCAAAAAATGGTACCTTATCCTGAGCTTCGTAGAAAAATCAATCACAAGATATTTTTTTATTGGGATTGTGTTGACCTATTTGGCTTTGATGATGCTATTAGGGAAAGGATCCTCTTCATGCCAGGTAAGTGACAAGTCATCACTTATTAGAATTCCAATTTACCTATTTATAATTCTATATTTTAAAAATTCAATTATGTAACTTTTATCTGAAAGTTTAATTATGTTTTAAGTTTTTTATTTTTTTATTTCTTTATTTTGTTGTACATATTTGGTGGCAAGGTTATGGTGAAAGGGCACCAAATTTGTAGAAATTGGTGATAAGAATCCTAAGTCTGTAGATTTTTACTATAGATTCAAACTGCTTATGTGATATTTTAAAGCAAAAGACTTGAATATACTATACTCATCAACAGAAACAAAAAGTGATCGATGAAATCACAAAGCAGAAAAGGAAGAATTTTTTATCGCACATAACACAATAGTTTTCTGGGGAAAGCGACTGCTCAAAACCTCAACTATCTATATTGCATTAACTAGGAGACCTGAGAAGAAAATACAATGCGTGTTCAACTCGAACAATCTCTGCACAAGTACAAACTATCTCACTGCTTCACAAACCTGCTCAAGCTAATACTTAGCCAAATCTGCTTCATATTAAGCCCCTACTTCCTTGCGCAATCCCTAAGGTAATTAGGCAATATTTTAATTGAGAAAATACCTCAGTACAATTGTGCAATCCATCATAGGCCTTCTACTAATTTCATGCACCCTCTGTACAATTCAGAAAATTATACAAATGATAGTACATTGTCCCTCAACTCTAATCTCAAATGGGTCTTCTTCTGAACTGAGATCTATGAGTTATTTATGAGTGGATTATCAATTATTTGATTTATCACTGCATGTGAATTAAATCCAAATTAATTCACTTGACCACTCACTAGTTCCTCCAAAAGTTAGAGCTAGTTTAACATTTAACTCAGTTAAACTAAATTAAATAATTACAACTCAATAAGAACTCAACCTGGGCCCCTAAATTTTAGGGATCACTCTACATGACTCTAGATAGATTTCCAACTCCAATTTACTAGGCCAACTAAGTCAACTTAACTTACTTAACTCTTACAAGTTTCTATGAGAATAGAATTACAATTTAATTCCTAATTTAATTCAAGGTAAAAATTAAATTAGTATTTTCTAGATGCTATTTTTAACATTTCTTGTTGCAATTTTCAATAGAGTCAAACATGTAGCTCTTTAGGGTGTGAACACAATTGGAGTGTATTTGAGAAAATACACTCCAAAAAGCACAATAAGTATAGCTTTGAACTTTAGCCTTCAGTTGAGCAATTACATTTATTGTAATTTTAATTTGTGACCCTCAAGTGTCAAGAGTAAAAAATCATTATCTTTTTTGGCACTCTTACAGGTTGGAGTTCTCACACCTCAATGATTTAGTGTATGTGCATTACAATATCCGAATTTGAGTGAAGCAAATAGAAACACTAATGGATCTAGATGTCGTTTCCTTAGACAATATTGATGTATTTTCTGTGTGGAGGGTGGATTCTAAGGTTCCCATCTTCGAGGAGTCACTTGCATGGTTAGAGCTAGAGGAACCATTAAAACAAGGGCAGCAAGAGGAGGAGGACTCGGGTGAGGAGCAACACAAGGAGGAGGAGGAGAATGAAGAGGAGGAGGAAGAGGAGGATGAAGAGGAGGAGGATGCTATGGGAGCATCAACATCAGAACCATCTGCTATAGATATAGGAGAGCAGAACTCCATACCCAACAATCATTATTTGACATTAGTTGCAGGGGCAAAGCCTTCTACTGCTACGGGCAAGCCATATTTCATCATGTTTTCCCGTAAAAGGGGGAGAGGGCACTGATTTTAGATAGATAGTTGCTATTTTTATTTCTTTTGCTACATATAACTCATGATGATGAAATACTTTTATATATGTGATGTTATTTTGTATTGGTCCTCCACATTTGAGTCATTGACCGGAAAATTATCATGGATCTAACAAGATTTGGTATCGCCTTTGATGTATCATTTTTTTTTACATCCCTTACATCATATATATTAGTGCTTTCTTCATATTTATGTGGCAATGTGTTTATTTCATGTTGTTATTGCTTTATATGTTTAAAACTATGAAAAAAATGAATATGTTATGCATTTTTTTATGTTTGCTAATATTTGCCAATATTATACATATATTTTGCTGATATTACTGATAAGATGTTTTCTAGACCCTCGTGGATATTTTGTTGATATCGATATTTTCAACAGTACTTTTGAGAACTGTTATCACCCATGGTTTCTTTTGAGAACTGTTATCACCCATGGTTTGTTTACAGTCGATGATTTTGTACTTTATATTTATTTAATCTATTAGTTTTTGCGATGGTTTTGTTATGACCAATGATTTTGTACTTTATATTTATCACATTTATTAATTTTTATTGGTCAAATTTTATTTTATTGTTCAGTAGAATTATTTTAACTTTACATTTTATATTTATATGTATTCTAATTTACATATTAATTTAAACTATAAAATGTTTTTTTTCTAATAACTTTCTTACAAATATTTTCACCCCTACTTTTTGAGAGTGTTATCACCCATGGTTTTGTTATGACCAATGATTTTGTACTTTATATTTATCACATTTATTCATTTTTATTGGTTAAATTTTATTTTATTGTTCAGTAGAATTATTTTAACTTTACATTTTATATTTACATGTATTTAATTTACATATTAATTTAAACATATAAAACTGTTTTTTTTCCTATAAACTTTCTTACATTACACTTACACATCTCATATACTTGGTTGTAGAGTCTCGGCTCAATCAATTTGATGAAAAGGGCATAAATATTTTTCAAAGAAATCTCAACCTTTGATATGTAATTAGTACTAAGAATATTATAAAATATTATATGGAGGTTAAATTCTACAATCCACTTATTAGCAAACCAATATAATTTAAATGTAAACTTTTATAAATGTCAAATCACTTATCTCATTATACATCTCACATTACTAGATTGAAAGAAGCATATAAAATAACTAAATTGTACCTTTATTGTAAATTATTCTAATTGTTAATTACAAAAAATTAATATATGAGTTAATCATACATGCTGCTAAAAGTACACGTAATACAAATTTGAACCATGAAGATTCATGGTCACTTTACCATGGAGTTCTTAACTTGTAAACTTGTAAATAGTCATTATTATAATACTAGGGGTTAATACCATGTCTCACCAATCCCGCATGCACAAAAACCATAATTTATGTTCCGGATTTTTTTAATTAATTACACATAAAATGCATAAATAATTCTGAGATAAATCCCAGCCTATATATGTGAATACTACTATGAATATTCTAGAATATTCAATGGAAGTAATGTAAGAAAGTTTGTAAGCATAATATGTTGGATTTATATTAATATGTTCAATTTATAAAAGGTAAAGGATTTATAAACATTTAATAAAATATTAAAAGTAATATAGAACCTAGTAGGAGAAGATGTTGTAGTATCCCTAAAAAAATTAAAAATAATAAAATTCAATTTGTTATATTGTAATTTTGTTTACTAATAACTTTGTAGATAAAATAAAGTAATAATATACATATCACATTAAAATATATAACATGGAAGTAGTAGCTATAAGTTAAGACCCATTTACGTTATAAATTAAAATAATGATTCTTTAACCATATTTAAATTTAATTAATAAGTACATACAAACTATAATACTTATAATAAACTTACTATGTAACAATATTTTTAACCATGGATATTCACCCTAACTTTACCATAGATATTATTAGTTGTAAATAAGTTTTGTTACAATACCATGGCTCAACAATACCACATGCCCAAACACCATCTCTCATTTCACAATCAAATTATTTTATTCGAATTTATTTTATAATATTTTTTTTATTTAAATCTAAAAGCAAAAAGACTATAATATATCTAAACCCTCTATCACATTAAGATATATAAAAAATAAATAGTGACTATAAATTAAAATAATAATTTTGTAACAAAATTTAAATATAATTAATAAGCACAAAAAAAACATAATACTTACAATATAAAAAGACTTTTAACCATGGATATTCACTGCAACTTTACCATGGAAATTATAAACTTTGTTACAATAGCATGGGCCAATACCATGGCTCATCAATACCACATGCCAAAAAACCATCTCTTCATTTTACAATCAAAATAAGTTTATATATATATATATATATATATATATATATATATATATATATATATATATATATATATATATATATATATATATATATATATATATTAATTTAATTTTATAACATTTTTAAATAAAAGTAAAAAAATGCAAATTATTAATAATTAATAATTAAACCAAGTTAGATCCATAATTCTAGATATATGAAGCTCCTATAGGGATCAAACCAAGTTAGATATGGAGTTAAAATGATCTAGGATGATCATAATTAAATGAAAATTTTGGAAACCCTAGTCCAAAATAAACATCTCAACATAAAAATAAACACACAAGTTTTAGAAACTCTATTTGAAAATAAACACATCAACATAAAAATAAACAAACCTATAATATAATAATTTATAACAAACTCTTCAATTTTTTTTTTTTAAAATTCATTATTAACATATTCCGATAAAATCCTTTAAAACCCACAATGAACACTCCAAAGAATTGTGAATTAGCCCCCAATAGTTTATTACCATCACCCTTGATTTAATTCCCACTCATCTACTATGAATTTTAAAATTTAATATCTTAAAATAAATCCCAAGTAACAAAATTTGACATTATATTCAAAATACTTATTTATAATTTATAACAAAACTTTTTGAAATTTGAAGAAAAATAAAAACCATCATTAACTATTCCAATAAAATTGGTTAAAATCAAACATTAACATTTGACTTTATATTCAAAATATTTATTTAAAGTTTATCATAAAACCTTTCAAAATTAAAAAGGAAATAAAAAATCAATCCTTAACTTATAACAAAATTGTCATTCCAGTAAAAAACCAAACATTAACATTTGACTTTATATTCAAAAGATTTATTTAAAGCTTATCACAAAACCTTGAGAAATTAAAAAGTAAATAAAAAATCAGTCCTTAATTTGTATTCCAGTAAAACGGTTAACCATTAACGTTTGACTTTATATTCAAAATATTTATTTATAGCTTATCACAAAACTTATTAAAATTATTTTTTTTATTTGAGAAGTTCTCCGTAGAAATATTGTATTGTTTAATATTTTGATTGGGTCAAAATCAAAATCAAATAAAACAACACAAAATTAATAATTATAAATAAAATTAATAATTAAACAATAGATTTATTTTAACTTTAGATTTATTAAGTGTGAAAAGAGATGAACTCTTTTAAAGTAAATTGGTAACTTAGATTCTTTTGAAGTAAAAAGAGAATTGAACTTCTAAAATTAAAATGAATATAAACTAGTGGCCAAATAATATGTAGTCAAAATTTGAATCACCCATTAATATCGGACCTACATCAGCAATCCGTGGCGCCAGAGATCAGCCAATAGGGAAGACACTCAAGCGCCTATATAATGAAACGGCCTCCGGCTTTCATTTTCCATACTCTTTTCCTTTTCACAGATATAGTGACCCCGAGTCTTTTGTGTGGTCTGAGGTTCGAGTCACGATAGTGGCATCAATGGCCCCGAAGGCAGAGAAGAGGCCTGTGGCTGGGAAAAAGCCGGTGGTGGGAAATTCGCCTTCAACAGAAAAGAAGCCTTTGAAGTCGGAGAATAAGCTACTAAAGGAAGGAGACAAAAGGAGCAAGAAGCACAAGAAAAGTGTGGAGACGTACAAGATCTATCTCTTCAAGGTTCTGAAGGAGGTCCATCCTGAAATGGGTATTTCCAGCAATGCCATGGGAATCATGAACAGTTTTATCAATGATTTATTTGAGAAATTGGCGAGCGAGGCATCCAAACTCTCTCGCTACAGCAAAAAGCCAACTATTACTTCCCGGGAGATCCAGACAGCTGCACGACTCGTTCTTCCAGGGGAGCTTGCCAAGCACGCCGTGTCTGAGGGTACTAAGGCTGTTACAAAATTCAGCAGCGCTTAGAGTCCGCTCCTCTTTCCACGATTTCTTTTAAATAGGTCTAGGGTTTTATAAGCAGGGGAATCGCATTCTGGTCTGTCTGCATCACAAGTTTTGCATTTTCGGTTCTTTTATCTTTTGTCAGACTCCGAAATGGATTCTTACTTTTAGTCTTTTTCTCTTGAATTGAGCTTTCACATGTTCCTTTAAAGATTTGAAGTCAATATAATAAATTTATTTTCTGTTTATCTGAAAAACTTGCAGTATCTTTCTTTGATATACAGAATCGAAAAATGTAGCATATGTTGTTCAGCCTTGCACATCAAGGCCTTGATAGGAGGATATTTTTATAATAATGTTAGAAACAACAAAACAGTATTGTTAGGGTTACAGTGCAGAACTGGTAAGAGGATTGGTATGGTGATCGGACATCCATTTCCACGAAACCAGATGTGTTAGTCTCCGTATTCTAGTTGCTCAGAAGCAATTGAGGATTTGGCAGCCGATAAAAGTGATTGTAATTTGATTGATATTTTAAGTTGATTTGGAGATCTCTAAAACTTCTAAATGAATATACTTCAGAGGATTGGAATTGTGTAATTTTGGTAGGGCCGAATTTGAAAATTTTGAAATCTGACTGCAAAATGACAACAGCAAAAGATTTTGTTCTCTGCGTTAGGGTTTTCACTATTAATATATTTAAATGTGCGCGTTAGGGCTTTCACTATTAATATATTTTATTTTTGAGTATAATTTTTTTTCACAATTATCTACAATTGTAATGTGAATTGCGTTACGTTATAATGTTATATTTGATTTTGAGTGAGTTTTTTAAAAATAGATTTGTGTTATAATAATAAAATATTAATTTTAATTTTTTTCCCTGTGTTAAGTTTGTTAAATCAAAGAGTTTAACTTAACTAAAAAATTCTTCCCCAAGGGAAAATTAATTAAGGTAGTTAATTTAGTTTTAATACTATTTTGAGTTGTTTCCTTTGATTTAGGAGTGGGACAAATTTCTTAGGGTTAGAAAGGTTTTGAAGGTACAAATGCAATTATGATCTCTGATTTAAGTTTTGAAAAAGTTTTAAAAGGTCAAAAAATTTAGATCTCATTTTCATCACTGGACTTTGGTGGTTGGGTCAACTTTACCTTTAGTTGGGGCTAGGGATAGTAAGGGTATGTTACATCAACCATGGAGCTTGACCCAAAGGTGTCCAGAGAATTGAACTTATGACCTCTCAATAGCAAAGATGTTTTAAGTACAGGGACTCAACTAATATATATATATATATATATTATTTGATCATAGAGTTAGTTTGTGACCATAACTTATATATTAATATATATATATATAATTATATATATATATATAATATATATATATATATATTATAATATGGAGTTGTTATAATGCGACTTTGTTGGAGATTCCGGTGACGGAATCCTGGCCGAAGAAAAATGAGGTTAAATCTTGATTTTTAGCAGTTAAAATGGTTTTTAACTGCATATTTGGATTCAGCACCCTGAAAAACCCTGGGAGCCATCGATTGTGCAGAAACTAGCTATCAAACTTGGGATTCCAATAAATTGCTGCCGGATTTTGACCGGAAAAATCCGCCGGAAAGGCTTTCAAAAAGTCGTGCTATAGACTACTGCTATATATATATATTTGAGTTTTGAGACCATAATTAGACTTTAGAGTTTGGGTCAACTTTACCCTTAGTTGGGGATATGTTAGGTCAACCAAGGAGCTTGACCTTGAGAGTGTGGAGAGAATTGAACTTGTGGCTTCTGAATAGGAAAGATCTTTTATCCACAGAGACTTAAACCAATTGAGCTAACCCTCGGGGCTCAATTTATTATTATTATTATTTTTGTTAACTATAAAAATAATTAATATATGTGTTAAAATATATATACATTTAAAAAAAGATTTAACAAGATTCCATCATTGAGATTCACCCTTTTACCATGAAAATTCTTGAGATGTAAACAATCTTTGTTACAATATCATAAGAATATTAGAAAATATTATATGGAGATTAAATCCTACAATCCACTTAATAATTTATGATAACTAACACAACCATATAATTTAAAGGGTTGGAAAACACCAATAAATGTCAAAACACTTATATCTTTCACATTGCCGAATTGAAATAAACATATAATTAAATTATAATTTTATTATAAATTATTATAATTATTAATTACAAATAAAAAAATATATGAGTTAATCATATATATATATTTAAAAAACTTGTTAATATAATTTTTAATCATGAAAATTCATCTCTACTACTTTTATCTAAAAATTTTTAACTTGTAAATAAACATGATTAATATCTTAAATTTTGTATTTCTTTAAAGTTAATAATTTGGGTAATTTCTTTATTTTTAAAAGATTCGAATTTTTTAATAAATAAAAATTTGGTATTCTTTTTAAAGATAATAATTTTGGTGATTTTTAAATAGACCAAAATTTTAGAAAAAGAAAATTATGGACAAAGTTAATTCATTTAAATCAAGTAAAGAAAAATGAAGGTTGGGATAAATTTATCATTGGCTTTTTGTGAGTTGATGATTTCAATAATCCATGGTTTTTATATTTATGTTATGCAACCTATTTAAAGGCATCATTCTAATACCTTTAATTATGAAATAATAATCCTATGGTTCAAAACTAGTTTTCCTAAAAGTATTTCCAAGCTAAACTATTTTTATGGTGTCCACCTAATATTGTTGTTATATTTTTATCATGTTGATGTGCTTCAATTTATTTATTTTTATAATACAAATCTTTATTTTATAATCACAAATGAAAGATCCTCGCATAAGGTCCTCTCCTTTACCTCAATGGATGGAATTGCAAACACTATCTAACTTGTATCTCCAAATCTATATTTACCATTTCACATAAAATTATCAAATAGCAAATACAATTATAAAATTATCATGCAAATTATCGAATAACAAATGGCATCATGTGAATGCATTCTTACCATTTCACATTTACATAATACAATTATGAAATTACCACGTAATAGCAAATGACATATGACATCATGTGAATACGTGGATTTATAAAACAAAATGACGTCATATGGATATGTAAATCTATAAAACAAACATTTTATAAAAATGAATTAACATGTGATTGTGCTAATTATGTATTTTTTATTTTTATTTTATAACAATTTAAATTCTATTGTCTCAGATTCTTGGTTATTTATCAACCCATTTCATACAAACTTTCATCTATTTTAAAATAAGTCTTTTAAAATTTTAATTTAATTTTCTATATCAATAAGTGAATGATAAAAATTCAACCCAAACCTTAAAAAAAAAGCGTGACATAAATTGCAACCAAGATTGTGACACATTGCAGAGATCAAGTTAATACAGATAGAAATAGTTAAATCATACACAATTACAGAAACACAATCATATAATGCACAAATGGTGTATGTGTAAACACACTCACACACGATTACATTCAGATTACTCTTTTAAATAGAGTTTCCAAGATCCAACTTATTCCTAAATTAGATAGAGAGGTTGAGAGAATTTCTGAACCACCACAAACCAACTTCTTAAATATGGAATGTAAGCATTAACTCCAACATCCCCCCTTAATGATTACATTACATGAAAATAACAAAATAATCAAGCTTATCAGTAGATGCTCCACCAAGTTGCCTCATAACCCTCGGAAAGGTGTAGTTGGCAAGTTGAATTTTCCTGAGTTCCCTTCCTCAACTCCCGAATCAAGGATCTCTAGAAGTCAATTACTGGAAAGCATCCCAATCTGTTGCATAACCTCACTAGGAAACCACTTCCATGTCTACCACTAATGAGGGATCCTTCCCTAGATCCACAACTGCCATACTATCTGGCCAACCATCCATATTGAGCCTTACTGCTACTTGATCTTTAAGTATTGGCATTAGACACATAGTTGAACTGCTGGTTATTTTTAAAAGAGTTTAATAGGTTCACTCTCTTCATTAAATTCATCATCAGAATTCAATTGGTATTCATCTGTGGTTATATTTGCTAATTCTTTCCCTTTTAACACATCACTAGCACGACTTCTGCAATTCCACGTTGTGTGCCCAATTTTCCTACAATAGTAGCATTTAATGTCACCTTTGTTTTCATTTTTCTTTCTCATCCTTGACTTTGTCCACAAGGCATTTTCTACATGAGAGTTCTCTTCGGCATCCTCTGGTTTCAGTCTCTTTTCCTCCCCCAGAAGTGCTGCAATTGTCTCTTGCAATGTTTGTGTAGACATTTGACTCAAAGTGAAAACAACATTACTATAACTTGAAGGAAGACTATTTAATAATATAGCTTTAACATCTTCATCCTCCATCTTAGTCCCAGTTTCACTTAATTGTATTAAAAGAGACATTAAATTATTTATATGACTAGACATAGATGTCTCCTCATTCATTTTCAGACTAAATAATTGCAGCTTTATGGAAAATTTTGCATTTGTAGATTTTACACCAAACAATTGAGCCAAATGTTCCATATTTCCTTTGATGTTTTAGTAAGATCTACATGATGTAATTACGAATCAGAAAGAGCAAGTCCAATAATAGACTTATCTTTTTCATCTCTATTTTTCCATTCAAGTAACTCTTTGGCATCTGTAAGTGTTGCTTCTGAACCATTCACTATTCCCCACAAGTTTTTTAATTGAAGTTGTATTTTTACTTTCCACGAGGGAAAATTCAAACCACTGAATTTGTCTAACACCATAAACTCCATGAGAAAGGAGAAGAAAAAATAAAATACCTTTTCTAAAATGGCAAGAAAAATCTTGTTGAGGAAAAAAATGATCTTACAGGGTTGGGAAAAACCGTGTGTTCCTCACCTCAATTTCTTACACCAATAATAGCTGATTTCCTCTCGATCGAATTCAATTATACCTGGGCATTTGGTGTTGAACATTGGCTACAAGCTGCACTTCATTCATAAACTCCATTTTCCCTGTCCAGTTCTTACAGACAACTTCTTCACTACTATTTCTATAGGGCCGTGGCATCGTCCATCTCCAGTCTGCAGCTGTGCGGTATTGATCAGTGGGCAAATGCTTTGAGAAGAGAATGGTTTTTATTTTTGGATATGGGCATCGGGCCACTTTTTCTTTACAAAAACAGGAGAGGTGAAAACGCTACAGATAAATATTTAATAGGCTCATGCTCGCACTCGATGCCTCTCAGTTGCTGTGTAGGTGAGGTGACTGCATCTCATCTTCTCCGATCAAAGTGTCGATCTCTCAATTTCTGCGCATGGGTTATTTGCTTGGGTAAAATGGCAGACTTCAGGCTCTGATATCAAGATAGAAATAGTTAACTCATACACAATTACAGAAACACAATCATATTATGCACAAATGGTGTATGTGTAAACACACTCACACACGATTACATTCAGATTACTCTTTTAAATAGAGTTTCTGAGATCCAACTTATTCCTAAATTAGATAGAGAGGTTGAGAAAATTTCTCAACCATCACAAACTAACTTCTTAAATATGGAATGTAAGCATTAAATCCAACAAATACCTTATACAAATTGCTAATTAAATTATAATTTTAAATTGTGAACATATAATCTTAAATTTAAAATTGTGGACGTGGCATCTTTAATTACAATTCCATGAACCTTAAACTTATACAATGAACTATGAATAGGACATGTGATGCAGTCTTGATTCACCTTTAGCCTTTCAGATGATCCCACATGATCTCCTCGACCACAACGACAATATAGTGCCTCCAGTTATAATTACGACAATCTAATGATATTAATTGATTTATCGCAGAAGGTTAGTGTATGCCAAAGTAAATTAACTAATTTTCATTAACATGCTCAACTAAACAAGACTGCAATGCAGTGGAATACCTGCCGAATATGAGATGCGATTTTGGGTGTATGGATAAAATGTCGATGCCATGAACATTAATATTGTTATAAAACTATGGTTCTTTGTTATCTGTTGCTGCTTGTCTACACATGCTTGGGATAATTTGGGATGGTCAAACCAATCATGTAGTATGTATCAAGATTAATAATGTATTGCCTTGACAAATTCTTTCAGAATATTTACAACTTTTTCATTTTATCTCCTGCAGTATGCCAATTTGGAGGTGTTGTTTTTCCTATATTATATAGGTGAAGGGCAATCATAATCGTCAGAGAAAGCATCGGTGCTTGTTGGCATTTCATACAAGTTATTCCCGTGGTTGGATTTGAGCAGAGGTTTTAATATTTGGTTGGTAATTTTCGGGGATTGGTCATTGTTTGAATGGCTACCCTGTAGATAGTGTACAACTCTATAGTCCTGAATCCCTAATGGACAACCTCTTTTTACTGCGAACAATATCAAATGATACTATTTATTAAAAAATATGCTCCATACCATTTCAATTACTGTCATACTGTAAGCCAAGTACGGTAATAGTTGAGTCTATTTTTTTGCAAATAAATTTTATTTTTGTTAGCATTTTATGTGTTTTTGTTCTCATTTGAACATTGTGTTGTCCCAAGTATGGTTTGTTGGATGATAATAATTGTATGGGAGGTTGGGGGTGTCAATCAAATAGCTAGTTGAGCACATCTGATTTTCGTTTTATTTTTATTATATCAGTATAGGTGCTAAGGCATCCTCACCTTTAACCTCAATGCTACATTCTCGATCTTCAACTAGATATCAATGAATGGTGAATGGTGGAATTAATAGGTTGAGTACTTGTTTAGTCAAACTAAGGCCAGCTAGTTCAAGAAACCTAAGGTAATCAAACAATCCTACAACCATCTTTTAATGCCATTGTCATTGTTGATATTGATAGTATGCATGCATAATTGTACTGAAATGGTTATGCCAACGAGCTCCACATGGAATACATCAATTCTTTCCTTGGATCTATCGACATCAAATATTTTGCAGACAATTGTAAGAGCATATATGGAGTTTTACCTGGACAGAATTGGATCACAGTAAAATTTGATAAGCTCCACATGGAATACAACAATTCTTCTCTTGGATTTATTCCACATGAAATAGTATGCATAGAATCGTAAGAGGACATATGAAATTTTGCCAAGGCGAAATTGGATCACATTAAAATTTGGTGGTCATGTAAGTTCTCAATCTAATCTATGGATCCATCTTATCCTGAGATTTATTGAAAATCAAACTTTAGAATGATTACTATTATTAAATGTTGCATTTTGTTGAAGTTGTTTTTGTTGATACCCAGAACATAAGAAGGCTGCTAAAATGTTTTGGAAGCTATATAATATTCTCCAAAGGATTGCAAGATCCATATAGTAGTGGAGGGTAAAACATCTTTCTTTATATATTACTTTGTCACTTCATCCAAAGACTAATTAATTAAGAGTTTTATTTCCATGGAATTCCAACTTCTAGGTATAACTGATTTTCCATTGGTAACTAGGATATTATAGTAGTAGAAAAAACTCTGGGTCAGACTTTCTTCATAGTACTAATACCAAAAAAACCACCTTATTTTGAATACACAAGAATTAAAATACTTACTCCAATGACTTCTCTTTGCAGACAATTAGAGCACCCACAACAACAAAAATAGAAAATCCAATGTGAAACTATAAAACAAGCAAGTAAAAATATAATTATCTTACACAGATATAAAAATAAATATTTCATAAAAATCTCCAAAAAGTTAATATTGAGAAAAATGAGGACTAGAAAAACTGTGAAGGATATGTTCTAACATGGAAAAAGGAATTAGAACATTACCATGTAAAACAATAAAGCTTCCCTGCTTTCATGTGCCCTACTGCCCACTTGTTTACCCTTTTTTTGTTTTTTGATTCAATTGCCCACTCGTTTGCCTTTTCCTTGTTTGCTTATTCAATTCCATCATCCTGCCCACTCCAGTGTTTGCAACACTTGTAAATTCAAAGTTAACTTTTTTCGGATTGAAACCCAGTGTTGTTCTTTCCACCTTCTCCACTTTAATGGACAATCCAACAAAATCTCAAGCTCGCAAACATTAACCTTGGCTAATTGGTTAAGGAGAAGCACATATACAATGGTTGGGATGATAAGTTTATGTTCTAGTGTTTGTAACACTTGCAAGTTCAAGGTTAACTTTTTTTCAGATTGAAACCGAGTGTTGTTCTTTCCACCTTCTCCACTTTAATGGAAAATCCAACAAAATCTCAACCTGGCAAACATTAACCTTGGCTAATTGGTTAACGAGAAGCACATATACAATGGTTGGGGCGATAATTTTATGTTTGGTGACAGGTGACCAAATGCTAAGAGGTGGTGGAAGCAAGTCGCTTAAAGCAGTGGCACTTGAATGGTAGCTGAGTGAAACTTGAATGGTAAAGAGGTGACATAATTGCCTAAAAAGGTAGTGAGGTAACTTTGAATAAATTTATTTTCCATGCAAATTAATTTAACATAAAATGTTATGAACTAATGCTAACCCAGGCTAGCATTAGTCATCTTCATCTTTGCTTATGTTTTAACTTTATCTTAGCTTTCTGTGAAAAGAGTGACTTTTTCACTGCAATAAAACTTCAAAGGCTTCAATGGGTATGGTTGGCCAACTAAAAAAACTTGTCAATATTTAATAAGTTGATAAAAACATCTATAAAATATGAAAGGAAAATCTTAATTCTAAAATTATCGTTTTGATCAAGAGTAATGCTAGGGAGAGCGAAATCGATCCCTATATACTTGCTACTTTAGGCAGGTATAATAAATGGAATTAATTTTTTAATAAGAAATAACACAACAATATGGTTGATGGAAGATTATGGTGGATGGAAGATTAAAATTGTTGAAATGAACAATTATATTTAAAAAAAGAATCTTAAATTTAGAACCCATTCCAAAATGATTGTATGAAAAACTAATTCCAAAAAAATTGTAAGAAAAATCACTTTTAATTTTACTCTTTCTCACTCAAAGCATTAATTTTTTCAAATTTTACCTATTACATCTCAATTCATCATTTATAATCTAATTTTTTTAATACAATAAAATGAAATATTATACTGAATACAGAATATGAGATAATGTTCAAGCATAATAATAAAATTATTGAAATAATCTAACTTTTCTCGGAGTAGTTTTCAATGTGTCATTAATTCACTTTAATTTTCAATATCTAAAACTTTTATTTTCAATGTTTCCTAGATATTTATAAATGTTCATTAGGAAAAAAATATATTGAAAATGTTTTATGATATTAAAATATATTAATTTTTTATTTTATTTTTCATAAAAAAATATTATTTATTATAACCATGAGTCTTTGTTTCTGAAAAATATAAGAAGATAATTGTTAATTTATGTGTTTGGGTTTTTTAGATGAATATAGCAACATGAGTATTAGTAATGTGGAAATAAAGAATAACAATATTGAAGAAATGAGAAGTGTACATAGACAAAGACTATTTGAAGACAAGGAGTAAATCCTATGAATGAACTAATTGAAATGGAAAAGGAACTAAAGAGGATACAAGAAAAATGAGCAACAAAGATTGTGAATGTAACAAACGACTAATGATTAAAGGGAAGAACAACAAAGGGAGGATCATGAAAGAAAAAGGCTAAAATGACAAAAGCAGAATGAGGATGAAAGGGGAGAAGAACGAAGAAATAATTCTGAAAGAAAAGATTGAAATTTTAAGCAATGAATGAGGATGAAAAAGAAGAACAAAGAAGTCAAAATAGAGAACAAGTAATATCACATCGGAGAAGACAATCAATAGGGCTCAATGATGTAAGGTCAATAATTCAACCTCTTTCTCCTACATGTATGAATCTCAAAATTCATCAACCAATGGAGAAATATGATGATGAACATGAAATGATGCCCAATGTACGATTGGGTATGAATCTTGAAAATCATCAACTAATGGAGGAATGTAATGAAGAACTTGAAATGATGTCTAACGTATGAGCAGTTTCATCTAAAGATGAAGTTACTACACATAATTGATTTCGTGAAAGAATTGATAAATCAGGTCAACTCAAATGTGCCATGTGTGTGAGGAGTCATATCATGGAATTCAAGTGTTGACTACTAATAGAGGTCCAATGTGTACAAGATGTAAATGAGAGGGTAATAAACATATATTTTCATCACAAAATCATATGAATCATGGGCTCTAGCCTTTGATCCTTGGAATTCTTACACGAGTTGAGGAAATGTTGATAGTATGAGCTAGTCCAATTTTGCAAGTAATGCATTCAATAGGTGGCCAATACAAATATAGAGGACAAACAATTAATTTTTCTCAAGATGTCAAAGATTTTTCCAAGAAATTACCTCGACATATTAAATATTTGGATTTAATGATAGTTGTGTGAAGAAAAGGCTAGCAAAGTTCAAGCTATGATTTCACTGTTAGAAGGAAAAAGGTACTAGTTGCATTATTCTATAAAATTCAAAATGATCGATATTATGAAGGTGTAGAAATTGAGCCCACGGGGCTTTGGATTGACGATGAAAGGGTGTGTTGTTAAGGCACTCCTTGCGATAGGTCACTGGTTCAAATCCCTCGTGGGTACTTAGGTAGTCTTAACTAGAAAAAAAAAAGTGTAGAAATTGATATGCATGTTATGGAAGAGATACCAGAAAAAACAACAAATATGTCGCATATGATTAATTCTATTATACTACTAGATATGGACAGTGACATGGACTTTGCAATGTTAGAAGGAGCTCCAGGTCGTGAAGATGCTTTAGAATATTGTAACACAACATCCTTTGTTGCAAGGCCTCCAAATTCACCTAGGGAAATTTAAATTATTCGAGTATAGGAAAATAATCCTAATGGAGAAGTAAACCAACCAAATGTGAAACTATAGATATTATTAATTAGCCTACAATTGGTTCATCTCCCATAAATGAGTATAATACTGAAGAGTTATTTGATATGGAATTTCAGACATTGTTCCCTAGAGGAGAAGCTGATTGGTTACAACCACCACTAAGAAATGTGTATCTTCATGAGTATGCAAAACATCTCCTCAGATTTCATGACAACAGGCTTGGGAGACATCCTTAATTTATATATTTTTTACTTAATATTATCATGAGCATCATGATCAAGTGTCTTTTGCAATTTTTGTTAAAAAAAATATGACATAATTACCTACAACAATTGATGAGTTAAGGGAGAATTGACAAAATATTCCCAATTCTAAAATTTTAGATAGATTGATGAGATTTGGACAAGTTCTAAGAGGAACATGTGCATACTGGACTAAATGTCATGCATAATTATGTGTCTTGGTTCAACGAATTGGGACTCCTACAGTATTCTTCACACTGAGTGTAGCAGATATGCAATGGTCATATTTGCATGTATTGATTCTTGACACCTCACCTACAAATCCAAAGGAAACAAGGAAATGGAGATGCCAAAATGTGATTGATAATCCTCACATTGTAGTAAGTTATGTGAATTTGAGACATACATTGTTTTGAGATGATTTTTTTTTTTCAAAATTTCATCATGCTACAGATTTTTGGTGTCATTATGAATAGAAACATCGTGGATCTCCACATATGCATGGGTTTCTTTGGCTAAAAAATGATCCCAATATGGAAAAATTGAATCGCAATGACCCCACTCAAGTTAGACTTGCAAAATAATACTTTGATATATCTTTCCATGTATTCAATCCACGCAACAAAAATCAAATAAATATCCCTATTCAATGAAATGATGACGATCATCCTTGCTTAAAGAACAATGAACAAATATTTCAATCTGATGTAATGATGGACTATGAAGAAATTCTCAATTTTGTTGAGTGCCACATAACGTGCAATGAGAAATCATACCTTCAAAAAAAGGTGGGAAGTTGGTTTCTAGATATAAGGCACCATGGGAGTTATACAAAATATCAAGACTTTGTGTTGATGAGAGTGGAGAAAAAATATATGAACCCAGATGAAATGATGATATATTTGAAATATTAATAATGTGGAATGCAAATATGGATTCGAAACTTGTTCTTTCTAGGCATGTTGTGATTAACTACATAGTGAAATATGCATCAAAAGTAGAAAAAGGGTCAGAGATATTCCATGATATGTATTTCTTCTATTCTAAATCCAAATGAACCAACAACATGTGCATATAAAACATTGTTATGTGAGACTATTGTTGACAGGGATATAGGAGAATAAGAAACATTACATATTATTTTGTAACTTCCACTTTCTAAATGTAGTTGTAGATTCATTGTTCTAAATGTTGGTACAAGGGTTTTCAAACAAGCAAAAGTTGATGCATATGATGACCATAATGATAATTCTCTTATTGGCGTATATATGGAGAGACTTGTGAGTATGGAACACCTTTCATTGATAGAAGCTGCTAGATCGTGGTCATATGACAAACATCACCATGAAGAGAAATGGTTACCACGAAATAATGCAGCCATTGCATGAGTCTTTCCTAAGTTTTCTTCAGTTCCCCCTCGCAACAATGATAGGTTGGTAGAGTTTTGTTGGTCTGAGTTGGTATTGTACAAGCCATTTCATGATTTTCATACAGATATTAGAGCTATAGATGATGACATCATATGAAATTGGGAATTGTAACATATAATCCTTGGCATATTGATCATAATCAAATACCTTCAAAGGATCCAGCTCAATATCCATATGAGGATGAATATTTTTTATGTGTAAAGAATGATTATAAGAAACATGCGTGGGAGATTATTTCAGGTTTGTATAAGAATAAGTTTATACATGTGAGTGAATTTGACATGATTGGATTTAGGGATCTTGATGTTATGAAAAATTGGAGCTTTAGCTTTGTTGATGAAGAGAAGTGAAGATGTGCAATGAACTTCATACCTAATAAGAAAAATGTGAATGCAATTGTTACTACTAAATCTTAAAAAAAAAATATTCATTTGAAAGTTTGGGAGAAAAACAAAAAATATATTTTAATATAAGTTTTGAACATTACAGAGGAGATGACAACAAATAATCTTTGTAAATGATTATCCAAGGGAAAACAGGTGCAGGAAAGTCTCACTTGATTAGTGTTATTAAACAAGCACTTGAAATGGACTCTCTTCCTCATAAGAGCTCATTTCTTCTTTTGGCCTCTATTAGTCTTGCAACATTCAACATATCTACATCAACAATATACTCAGCTCTTCATATGCTAGTAAGGAACTTCACTGATTTACAAGGGTCAAGTTTGCTTACCTTACAAGAGGAGATGAAACATTCTAAGTACATCCTTATTGATGAGATGAGTTTTATAGGGAGAAATTTGTTGACACATATTGATGCTTGGCTTCGTCAAAATATTCCTCATAATAAATATGTTTCTTTTGGAGGAATATCAATTATATTAGTTGGATATTTAGGGAAACTACCTCTTGTTATTGATAAACTTGCATATGCATCTGAAGGTCAAGCAACAAAATTATGGAATTTATTCACAACTGTTGTAACTCTTGATACAATATTCAAGTAAGATGGATAAAGCAATGATCAAAGATGTTTTCATCATCTATTAATGAAGATGATATATGTGATTCCAACAATAGAAGACTGGAAATTACTAATGACATGTACAAATTCCAATTTGGATGCTTCAACAAAAGAGTCATTTAATAAAGCTATACATTTGTTTGCAATAAATGATTATATGCACAATCACAATAAGTGTTTCTTAATGTCCCTAAATCACCCTGTTGCATGTAGTGTTGCTACAAGATTAGATAGAAACCACACCATTGAAAGAGATGACTAAAATTTGGATAATGATCTCCTTCTTGTTGTTGGAGATAGGGTTATGCTTACTTCAAATTTATGGACTAATGCAGGACTTTTCAATGGCGCCCTTGGAGTAGTTCAAGATATTGTGTATAATCTTGGAAAATCACCTCCGATCCTCCAACATATGTTTTAGTAAAATTTGGTAATTATGTTGGAGTTCCATGGGATGAATTATTCCCTCATACTATTCCTATTATACCTATTGAAAGAGGTCGTAATAAAGAAATTCCATTAAGACTTGCTTGGGGATTAACAATTCGTAAGTCCCAAGGATTGACATTAGAGAAGTGAATTATTAATATTGGAAGGATAGAGCGTCAAGGTCTTACTTTTATAGTGATATCTTGAGTTAAATATTTGGATGACCTTTGATTTCAATCTCCTTTTCCCTACGGTCGATACGAAAAGATGGAAAAGTTTTATGGTGTGTCTATGAGAAAAGAAGAAGAAGAGAGATTAAGATTAATTGCTAAGTGATTTATGTGTTTTTCAATATTTTCTTCATATCATATCTGAATGAAATGATTAATGTATTTTTTTTAATATATTACTAATTATTTCATTTTGGGGATTAATAAAAATTGTTGCATTGATATTATTTGTTACTATTTGTATTTCTAATCATGTAAATTTCAAGGTATGAGGTACAAGTAAAAAATATACATAATTATGATAATCTAAAAATGTGACATTGTTTCCCCCAACTGGAACCAACCTAGATCCATCTAACTCTGGATCTATCATATGGAGAGAGGGATCAAATCGATCGAGGTGCAAATATTTCCTCAAATTCTACACTCCAAAAAGGAGGTTTGCACTTTGAGGGATTTGATCCCCCTCGGCAATTGATAGATCCAGAGTTACATGGATCTAGGTTGGTATTAGTCAATCTCTGTAATGCAAATATGAGACCGAAAGAGATAGGCGAGATACAACACAACACTACCCTTTATATTCTACTTTGATTACTATTATCATGTCTTCCATAACACACATAGATGACCCTTTCTTCCCATCTTCGTCTTCACTCATAAATTTCATGGTTACGACTCTTATCTCCGCAGCTCTCTGTCTTAGTTAATTTCCTTTTTCTTCCCTCATCAACATTCTTACAATTCTCTCCACCATATCCCATCTCCACAGACATGCCCGAACTTACATTCAAGGTGAGTTTCATGTCCCCCCTCGCATTCAAGGCCAGTTCGAGAGTTTTATTATTTCTTTGGATATCTAAAAAAATACAAACTAGGTATGTGAACATGTTCCATGAAGCCAAATCTGAACAAATGTAGATGAAAACAATAGACTAAACAATTATATATGAAAGAAAAACAACAAGATGCATATAAAAATGAGTAAAATAAAGAGAGGCGTGTGCTCTCTCATCTGCACATACATGTTTTTTTATCATTAATCTGATAATAAAACTCAATACAACAGATACACAATCAAACGATCTTATTAGTAATTTCTTGATCAGATGAAATATTTATGCTAACAAAACTATTCAATATTTGACCACATCAAGTCCTCGAGTTTTTGTTGGAATTCATTAATGGTCTCCACCTTTGGCTTCCATGATCTGCATGTCCTCAATCTCAACTCTACAACTGTCATTGACGGCTCTAGATCGTTCTCCATTTAACTTCGCAACCGCAACTTCCTTCTCCAATAACAAATCATCATTTTTCCTTTATGGTAGAAGGGGACGTATGAGGTCGACAAAGAGGGGGAGTATTTTTGCATCGTAGTTGATTTTCTCTACAACTTTCATAGTGAAAGTGACCTTGAATGCAAGGTTGGCCATGTTTGTCCTGGGGAGCACTGATTTAAGCTTGGCCATGAGAAGAAGAAATTAGAGATACTGCACTTCTAGCTCTTCTGTGTGAGTTGTCGAAGGATTAATCCGAGGTGTAGTCTACACACTAGAATGTAGTTTCAATCATGCGGGGAACTACAGTTTGAGTGCAGCTGGAGCACGTCGTGGAGGTGGAGTTTGAGTGCAGCTGCAACACATCGTGGGAGAGAGGAGGATGTAGCTACACAGTTTTGAACATAGATGGAGATGGTTGTCAATGGAGATAGAATGAAAACAAAGATGGAACGAGTCAACTTGTAGCCAAAGATCATTAGAAAAAGAGTAGTTGAATTCATAGCTTAAGTAGACATGAATATTACTATGAATATTCTAGAATGTTCTTTCGAAGTTAAATCCTTATCAACCACACATTAATTATTACTAAGTAAATTAAAATTATAAAAGTTTGTTACAAAATAAACACATCTATCGACATAATTAAATGAAAATTTTGGAAACCCTAACACCCACATATTAATTATCACTAATTAAATTAAAATTCTAAAAGTTTATTACAAAATAAACTCACCTATGCACATAATAAAATGAAAAATTTAGAAATCCTATTCTAAAAAGAACATCTTAACATAAAATCCTATTCTAAAATAAACATCTCAACCTAAAAACAAACACACAATTTTTTGAAATCCTATTAAAAAATAAGCACAATGTAAAAGTAAACATTCCTACAATAAGATAACTTATAACATTTTTTTCTTAAATTAAATAAAAAATTCATTGTTAACATTCCAATAAAACCCTTTAAAACCCACCATGCACTTTGAAGGAAGTGTGGATTAGCCCCAAAAATTTATCTCTCACACACATATTAATTTTTTTTTTCAACCATAATACTTTATTTAAGTTACTTTAAACATTATTATTATTGTTGAATTTATTTTTAGTTCCCACTTTCTACCAGAATTTTAAAGTTTAACAATCTTAAAATAAATCTCAACTAACAAAACTGACATTATATTCGAAATATTTATTTATAACTTATACAAAAGTTTTAGAGATTTGAAAGTAAAAATAAAAATTAGTAGTAGTTAAGTATTTCACTAAAACCCTTGAAAAAAGAAAAAGAAAAAACACAATATAAAAAAAATAAAAAATGCATGGTTAAGATATTCTAGAAAAACCTTTAAACCAACCATGAACTCTAGAAAGAAGTTTTGATTAGCTCTAAAGAATTTATTGATGATGATGATGATGATTAACGTCCACTAAGACCAATGTGGTTTATTGGGCTTCAACAAAAAAAAAAAGTCTAATTGTGATTCTTCAAAATCTTGTTTCTGTCATGAAAGAGCAGATTAAAAAGCGTTCCAAGATTGTTATAGTTGGGTTGGCTTAATAACTCAAGAAGATTGGTGGTGTCGCTGATGACAGGGAATTGAGAGCAGATGTGGGCAAGAGTCCGACAATCTAAAAGGAAGTGATTTTCATCCTCCACCTTTTTAATATCACAAATCTCACAAATTCTATTGTTCCACGGAATCCTTGGAGTAAACCACTGTCTACTCTCACTTCAAAGCTCATGAGAGTTAGTTCTAATCTTAACAATGTTATTTTTATTTTTAGTGCTCCGACAAGTAGAGATATTGTAATGGTTAAAATTTTGAGCAGGTTAAAATTAAATAAAAATAAAAATAAAAATAATAAAAATAAAAATAAAAATAAAAACAAAATTAAACTTCTGAACTAGGTCCGTCCATCCGAAAATGGGTATTTCCAGCGCAGTAGTCTATAATGCAACTTTTTGAAAGCCTTTCCGGTATATTTTTCCGGTCAAAATCCCGCAGCAATTTATTGGAATCCCAAGTTTGATAGCTAGTTTCTGCACAATCAATGGCTCCCATGGGTTTTTCAGGGCGCTGAATCCAAATATGCAGTTAAAAAACCATTTTAACTGCTAAAAATCAAGATTTAACCTCATTTCTTCCGCCGGATTCCGTCACCGGAATCTCCAAAAAGTCGCATTATAGACAACTCCATTTCCAGCAATGCCATGGGAATCTTGAATAATTTTATCAATGATTTATTTGAGAAACTCGCGACCGAGGCATCGATACTCTCTCGCTACGATAAGAAGCCAACTATCACTTCCCGGGAGATCCAAATAGTCATAAGACTCGTTCTTCAAAAGGGAGCTGGCCAAGTACGTTGTGTATGAGGGTACTAGGGCTGTTACAAAATTCAGCGGGGCTTAGATGCTCAGGAGCTTGGGTAATTGGAAGAATTACATGCATGTAATATGGTCGGAGGTTCTCCATGTGACATGGACACAGAGAATGCGGTAGGAATTTTGGCAGCAGAGGTTTATAATTTGATTGATCCTGTTTTGTTTTCTATTGATATTTCAGGTTGATTTGGAGATCTCAAAAACTTCTAAATGAATATATTTCAAAGGGTTGGAATTGTGTAATTTTGGTAGGCCGAATTGAAAATTTTGAAATGTGACTGCAAAATGAAAACAACCGAAGGAAGGTTTGGTTCTCTACCTAATGTATTTACATGTACTCATGAAAGTTCAAACCTTTAATATATTTTAGATTCTAGCATAAACAATAAATATTGTAGGCAATTATTTTAGTTGTAAAATTCATATTTAGAGTGCATGTCAATATTTAATAAAAAGACATAATTTATTATTGAAATTAATAATTATATATATAGAAAATAGATAAATTTTTAGAAAATGTCTTAAAAAATAGCTTATTCGTAAAATTTATTTTTTAAATTTTCTCACTACACTACATAATATAAATTTTTTGTTTTTTTTGTTTTTTTATAATTATCCATAATTATAATGTTATTTGGCTTATACTCTTTTTCGTAGAACTTTTAATTAATGAAATAAAAAGCTACATAGCATATGCATTTAAGCATTCAAAAAATAGTGAAATCACCCGAGGTGTAAATGTCCAAAGCAACGTGTGCAAAAGTATGCCACAATCCCAGCCATAAGAAAATTTGTTTGTCCAGTAAAAAGGGTCTCCCCAATTTGGAGTCAATGACCAATAATAAGACCACATCTCAAAATAACTTATACAAAAGATACAAATACCAAAGTCATCGAGACCTAGATAATGGTGAGAAGGAAAAAATAAAAATTTGTGAGATCAAATTATTCAAATTATATATTGTATGGATGGTGGTCCGACACATGGAATATACCATCAACTGTCTTAGTTATGCACCATATGCTCACATCCTACTAAAGGTCCTCCTTAGATAGGAGGTCCGCTGTATTCTCTTCCATGTAGATATGGCAAGTAGTAATAAGATCAAAGACATTTTTAAAAAGAGATTTTATTCAATGATAGGGATCAAAATGTGATTTCGACATCTCTTAGTATTGTTGAACCAGTTTATAGCATTCATGGAGTCACCAAATATTTGAACTGAACCAATCCCCAAGTGAATGACCCAGCATAAAAGAAATTTTAAAGAAGTAATTCAACATAGTTGTTTGTTCCTCTTTCGATACCCACAAAAGATTTTAAAGATTTGTTTTCATTTATATGTATAACCAACCCTGATCCACACCGATTCTCAGCATCCAAAGCACCATCAAATTATTCTCGTGGGATATCATGTCTAATGTGTTATGCACTATATTTCTAATTGATTGAGGGGGATCAATGGAAGGGAGGAGAGTGAAGATCAAAGAACACTCTATAGAAATTAGAGGAGGGAAAGAAACTCACTTGAAGATGCCTTTATTCCTTTCTAGCCAAATCTGCTAGGAGATAATCAGAGGGATTTTTTTTATGTTTTTGTCTGAGGTCGTAGTCCACCAACATTTTGAGGATGCCTCGCAAATTTTCCCATTCCAGATTGATCTGATTCCTAAGAGAGACAATGTTGTTTCCCACACTTTGATGGAGAGCAAACATCTTAAAAGTAAATGGCTGACATATTCTTCAAAGTCCTTGCACAAGATACACCAAGCAGGACCATGTTTGTTTTGTTTCTATAAATTTTCCCATGTCAACACTTTGTTCTTTAGTATACTTGAAAAGAACAATTTGGCTTTTGCTCAATTTTTCAATTTCCAAAGTATCGAGTCATCACGAAACAGTGTCCAAACTTTGGGGAGTAATGCCATGATGGAGCGTGAACCCATCAAAGAGGGTCTGGATAATCCATGATCCTAAAATTTCTATGATGGAGTTACCTAATGTAAACTTTCCACTCTTGACCCCATTTGGGATCTAATTGAATATCCTCTGCAGATTTCCACCCCTGATGCCAGATTGTAGTTATCTCTACCTTTTTTTATCTAGTTCAGGAAGAACAGACCTTGTGCATGAAGGAAGTACATAACCCCTCTAGATAGTGTAAAAGCCCCATTGCACACTACTCATTGTCAATTCTGACTTAGATGTTTTCCCCATTTCCAACGTGCCATGTAAGTCCTTCCACTAGCTTGAAATATTATATAGTTTCCTTATAAATGATTGATGGTTTGGAATAGTCTTTTTTGGGCCTGCGTATCCAATCATCCATGGGGACAAGATCAATGTATTTACTTTTTACCACCGTTGTCATAAATTATCCTCTGTTAGAAGCCTCCACCATAATTTGGCTGCTAGAGAGGATGCAAAAGATTGAAGGTCTTTCATACCCCATTCTCCCCATTCCTTTAGACGAGCAATTATGCCCCATGCTACCCAAGGTAACACTACATCCTCCTTTGCCCCAGCCTAGAGAAAACGATTACAATGTTTCCTTATTTTGGATAGAATACCTTTTGGGACCCATGTGAGGGTAATCCAATATACATGAATGGAAATAAGAACGGATTTAATGAGAACCAATCTTCCAGCTCTCGACAACCATTTAAAACTCCATAGTTCGACACGATTCTTGATTTTCGACAACAGTAAGTTCCAATCCTTTTTTTTAATAGGAACCACGTTTTAAATGGAACCCTAGGTATTTTAGGTTGTCCCCCATAGGGATAACTTCATAGGGGAGGGATGTCAAAATTCTTTCTAAGTCATTTCCTGAGAGTCCTTCATGTGTTATTGAGGATTTCTGAGAATTTATGCTCATTCCTATAGCCTTAAGGAACAGATCCAAGGAGAGTTTCAGCTGATTGACATCTTCCCAAGATCCATTACCGAATAATAGAATGTCATTCACAAAGAGAAAATGAGAAATGAAAAGATTTGTCGCAACTTCTATTCCTCTTAGGTCACCTCTCCTCTTGGCCGAAGGAAGCAACTGACTTAGCCTTTCAGTAGCCAATAAAAACAAGAGAGGGGATAAGGGGAAACCTTGTCTAAGCCCTCACTGTGAAAAAATGAGAGGCAACCCCATTTATGAGAACAAAAAAAGACACATTAGATATGGAACCCATAATCCAGTTGATGGAACCAATAATAAAGCCCAAATGGTTCATCAGTAGTCTCAAGTATATATAATTAATCCTATAATATGCTTTTAAGTGGTCAATTTTAACAATCATGCTTTTTTTATTTGACTTCTTAGTGTTTTGCATCGTTTCTTGGGCCATCCCAATAGCTTCTTGGATTTTCATGCTATCAAGAAAACCAATCCGTTCTTTGGATATATTACTTGATAGAATTGGTTTCAGTCGATTTGCAATAATTTTAGCTATGATTTTGTAAATTCAGCTGCAAAAGGAGATAGGTATGAACTCTTCAAAGGAGTTTGGGTCATTAGATTTTGGAATTAGAGCCAGAAAGATTGTATTAAAAGGTTCATAGATGAAGCCCCTCGCTCCTTGATTCTTCCACCACCCAAAAAATCTCTTCCCCAAGTAGTTCAAATAAATGTTGGAAGAACTCAAACGTACAACTATTGGGCCTTGGACTCTTATTTTTGTTGCATAGCCTTCCAAACACCTTTGACTTCAATTTTCATTACAGGGGCCATTAGCCTCTCATTGTCTTCCTCCTATACACATCTAGGGAAGAGCTAGGCACCCAGATAACCTCAGTGCTTGTTTCTCCCTCAAGAGATTTGAATAATTGTTGAAGTGGTCTCTTCCCATCGTAGCTAGTTCATTGAAATATTTTTCCTTACCCCCATCATCCCGACTCATTTCCCATATCGTATTTGTGTTTCCTTTGCATAATTCTAGCAGAACTTGGTGCTTTTGTCCACAGTTGAAACCCAGATGGTTGGACTTTTGATTCTCCATCCTTCTTCAATTTCATTTAAAATCTTCCTCCTCCTTGTCTCTAAATTTTTTATCTTGTCCCTCTTCTCCTTTGTCTCATATCCATCCTCTTCCAGGCTTTCCATCCCTTATAGTTCCTCCCCAATCCGCCTAAGTTCAACTTCTTCCCTAATCTTTTTCTCTTTGGCCTAGTTAATAGTCTCCACTTTCAATATTTTTAAATTGCTCGTAAGAGATTGAGCAGGGGATATGTTTAGGGACCTATCCAGCTGTCTCCGGGTAACAATTACTAATGCCAAGAAAATAGGTTCTTTGAGCCAACCATGATTAAATTTAAAGAGGGATCCAACCTTCTTATTAGGAACTTTCAGATCCATTAAGATTGTAGAGTGGTCTGATTCCCCTCCTGAATCCACCCATTGCCTGAAGCCAGAGATTTGATTTAAAAATTCCTCATTCAAAAGAAAATGGTCCAGTCTCTTAGCCACCCTGGCATCCCCCAATCTTTTGTTCCTCCGTTTAGGGGTATTTTTAATCATATTTAAGTCTATGAGATGTCCATATTTAATTTTGTTCAAGCAGAAGTTAGCTAGGGGATCTGCTTGAGCCTGAGGATCCCAGGTTTTAGACAAGCCTAAAGAGATTGAAATCACCTCTCACCCTAGATTGGGAGCATGCATAAAATATTTTGAAAATAAAGTATTCCAAAATAGTACCCTTTCTTAGCACAGACCATAGATATTGACTAGAGTAAAGTCAAAGCATAATTCAGGCAAGTAAACCTTAGCGGCCAATACCATATCATGTTAGAAAATTATATATTATAGAGCAATGAAACACATAAACTATTGTATAAATATAAACACAAAAAACACATAAAACAAGAGAGACACAGATATATGTGGTTCACCCAATTTGGGCTACGTCCATGGAGAAACAACCAATCCTTCCTTTTATATTGTCCATCAAAATGAAGAGATACAAACTACAACCGATCCGTTGCAATTCCCTCTTCTCTCTTGCACAATCTCCTGTCTCTTTCTCACTCAGAATACATATCTACATAGCCGAAATACGATTCCCTCATATATAATGAGGGGTTGCTTCTAGGGAAAAAAACCGTAAATTAAACATAACTCTACGATCAGATTTCGACCTAATGAATGACAATGTTACGAACTAGGGTCCAATGCAGCAATACCTTTGAATAAAGAAGATAATCATGCTCCACAACTAATAGTTTAGAACCCCAAGAATTTTTCAATTTTAAAACACAGTCTTTGAGACCCAAAGCTAAGCCCCCTGATCTTTTGTTTGCATCAATAATCACAAAAGTCCATCCTGACAAGATTTCCTTAAGAGAATTCATGATTGTTTCACTGGGACCTAGGTTTTCTTGTAACATGATAAAATCAGGATAATATTTTTGAAAGAGAGATTTTAAGGCTAGCCTCTTATGGTTTCTAACCAAACTGCAACAATTGAAGGATAACAAGATCATTTGGAAATAGTGACAGGGGTCTACGCTGCTCTAAGCTCCCCTTTAAGGGATGATTGTTTCCCATTGGCTATGTCTAACTTGGATTGTAATTATTCCTTAAACATATCAGTCTCACTTCCCCTATTTTTCTGAGGCTTAGTGTGTTTTGGAAGGCTTCCCAAATAGCCTATGGATTCTATTAACGAGGCCCTTTTATCCCTTGGTCGAAGATTGTAAGGGGTTTTCCCAAGAGAAAAGGCAGGGATAGATGTGATAATATTGTCCATGACAAGTGATATATTGTCTAAACATGGAGGTTCATTGATATATGGCTGGAGGGACAACGCTCAGGGAGTGCATTTAACAAAAAATGTAGAGAATATTTTATAGACGAAGGGGAATGAGTGACAGTACCCACTGAGATTTGGGCCATTTCAACTGTTCCTATGACTTCTTGAGTATGTTCCTACTCTGGCATGTGGGGGATATCCAGATGTGAATGGTAGTCTTCTTTCACCTCCATCAACATCTGCCCCAAACCCTATTGTATCTCTACCCTTTCCATCTAAAACTCCTCCTCCTCTTTGAGTTGTGCCCGATCCTCATTCCACAAGTCAACCCTCTGTCTTCTCCTCCTTTTATATCCCAGAGGGAAACCACAAGCTAGATGACCATGTTTATGGCATATGTGGCATCTAAATGGTAAGTGCTCGTAGTCTATGATTTGGCAATAGGAGTAACCATTGATCTGGAGTTGGATTTTGTCAAACAATCCTTCCCTTGTTTCCAATCCAACCAAAATGCAAGCCACATTCCTACATGTTGTTTGTTGAAAAATACATGTCTACTTCTATGATCCGGATTTTAAATAGGAAGGCAACAAATTACAAAGATAACCATAAATATAGAGATTTAGCAGAAATAATACTTCATTTTATTACTGTAAAATACTAAAATATGCTTACCAACGGAAATGGAAATAAACCAGCTAGGGCGATGGTAGCTTATCTCTAAGAAGAGATGTCGCGACTACATGCCTCTGAACTATGTTAAAATGAGGCTCGAAGGCCTATTTATTGTTGAGAAATAATGGAAAACCCTTAACATCCCAAAACCTAAACCTAGAAGATGAAACACCAAATTGTGGGCCCTGTTTGGGCAAATTGATACATCAATTTACCGGGGTCATAAATTTTGCACCCGATCTCTATTTGACGCATGAAATAGCTCGTTAGACTATCCAAGATCTATAACTTTGGGAAGAGCAACATCACTTTGTGGACCCAGGTTGCTCCGAGATTTCCCAAAAAATGTCGTTTAGGGCCTCAAAACGGCTCCGGAAGTTCAGGACCCAAAAAATTGCTAAAAATAGTAAATTGTGCTATAATTACAGAAATTGAAAAACTGAAAGAGACAGTTGTGGG
>APFE031702005.1:79241-158848 GCA_000404065.3 Pinus taeda | reverse complement strand
TATCTTATAGAGAAGTGTTGTTGGTATTCTGGTGTACATTATCAATGTTGGGTGATCTAGCTTTGCTTGAGGTGAAGAAGGGCTTCTTAGCTGGAGGATGATGCTGGGTCAGAGCACATGGTTGTAATATTCTTGTTACTTTTCATCTGAATAAAGCTATTCTTGTTTCCTTCCATATTCTTGTGTACTTGTTTATATATGCTTATATATGGTTAATGCACATCTGATCCTGCATTATTTATGAATTTAAATCCTTATTTTGTTGCATAGTAGTATGTTGCTGTAATTCCACAGGTCGTTTTGAAGTTGAGCAGACAAAGAGGAAGCAGAAAAACTCTATCAAGAAGGAGAGGAAATTGAGTGCAAGACTCAGGTTGGCCCTCTTGGTTCTTCTCTCATCTATTTTCATAAAAGGAATCAATAGTAGACTTTGATTGTTTGTTTCTAAGATAGCCACCCATCTTAGTGGGAATAACAGCATCCAAGTGGACATTATTCCCGTATAACAAAATGGCCACTTCGTTGGGGATCAACTAGATTACTTGTTAGCTTATCTATCCTTGTTTTTTTTATAAACATACAGACAGTGCCTAAAGTCAAGCTAGCGAGCCTTCAAACTGCATTTGTCATACAAATGCAAAGTAGATCAATGCTGCTTCAGTCAATTTCCATGTTTTGTTTATGAATTAAACAATAGATCTGCAAGCAATCTAATTGCCCTAGGTGGTGGCTCTAGTAACCTCTTAGATCACCCCTGTGTTTTACATACATTGATCTGTACTTATTCAGCTTAAACACCTGAACTAGATTGCAAAATGTGAGTGAAATCTCATCCAAAGTCTCACATTGTAACCATCGCACCCTGCTTTCAAGGCAGCCTGTATGCATCACACTTCCTGAATGGAGTAGGTGCGCTACATACTGAGTTCACTATGTAACAGGTGCGATGGTCAGAGAGGATTGACTTTACCCTCCGATTGTGGATTTTTCTCACTGTTTTCAGTCTTATTCATGAGTTTTGCTACCTGCAATCAGTCTACTTCTGTGAATACCCCCTTCTCTTGCATTATTCTACCTCCTTAGTGCAAAGAACTATAATTTTTTTTTTATGTATTGTGTGTCGTTTTAGTTCTCTTTTGTAAAAAGTAGCATAGTCGAACTATCGTCTCTAGATCTGAAAGTGTCGTAGCTGTTGTTTTCAGCTTTAGAAAGCAATTCCATTGTTTTAGATAGTTGATTATATAGTTACTATTGCATAGGATTTGAATTACTAGTTTTATAGTGTCGAAGAGCAATTTCCATTTCAAAATCGCAAAGTGTCTCTCTTGCCTTCACTTCGTTTTGAAAAAAGAATTTTGTTAAGTACTGTCGCTTTAAAAGTAATTCAGTTTTGCACATAGCTTTTTAACATCATTCACAAATTAAGAGAGCTGAAAAACAAATGCATGCATGTGCATTTTCATTTTGAATGCTTGGCTTGATTTAGGATTGTGCATATATGTGTGCTCTGTGCTCTGTGAAGAAAAGATGCTTGACTTTCTTCCCTTTAGTAGCTAGGATTTCATTGCTAAAAGAAGATAAAATGTCTGTTTATCATCTTAGACTGCATTTAGGAATTATACATACATCACATGGTGAACTTGAAAGGAAAACTGTTAAGAAAGATCAACTTAAAATAAATCCAGTGAATCTAACAACGCTTTGGAACTTAACGCACAACATCTAGAGGTGTAGGCTAGAGATGTATTCCGGTGTCGTAAATCCTGGTAACTGTTGCTTTCAGTACTGGTTGGGTGATTCCACCACTTTGAGACGACAAGTGCTAGTACGGGCTTGTGCTCCCACGTGCCATCGCGTATATATTGGGAGACCATAATAGGCTGCATCCTTTATCCTTAGGAAGTCGTGTTTGCTGCCCTATCGATCGTAATGCACCGTACACAACATTCAGGAAGATTGACTGCCGTACCGTAAAAAGTATTCTGCAGTTTTATGATTGGTTTGGTAATCCTCTCTGCCTAGATCTCCAGAGAATTCCATTTTGCTCCTTTTCATACTCATTAAAGGAAAAGGTCCTCTGAGCGCTTGTCACTTCAAGCTCAATAAAAATTGAAGGCGACTAGAGTCATCTTTTGTTTTTTCTTGACTCTTTAAAATTGAAAAAATAAGTTGTGTCCAAGCATCTAAAAATTTATTTTAATCGGAATAACGTCACAAATTCCCCCGTTGATCTTCAGGTTGAGAAAATGGAGTCTACCAACCAAGGGTTTCCTAGTGAAGGAAATCCTAGTCCGTTCTCCTCTTGGGGATATGTTGGTCCACCCCATATGGCCACTTTGTCACTTCCAGGATTGACAATCGGTTCACCGGTCTGGATCTTCTCTACCTCTGTTGTTCAAAATCCCATAATTCTTGAACAATCTAATCAGCAACCAGACGAAACTAGAGTTGTCTCCCAACCTTCTACTTCATCTGATTCTCCTTCTCCTCCTTCCTCTTCGCTTGATAAAGCCGATAAAGCTAAAAGTCAAGTAACTGAGAAGAAGAAGAAGCAGAAAGAGAAAAAGGAAAAGAAGAAAAAGGAACCAAAGTCGAAAGGGAGCAACCAAGTATCATCTAGCAAAAATCCAAACACTGCACAGTCAAAACCTAAATCTCCTTGTGTCATTTGCAATGGAGACCACTATCACCGAGATTGTCCCTGCATCCTTTAGATCTTAAGGGACTGGTCTCCTCGTTTGCACAATCTGGTAGCATCAACCTTTGGCGATCATGTTGAATGCTCACCATCAACTAGTGAAAGTGAAGCACATGGACAAAGAAGGAATCCTAAACTTCCTTGTAAGTTGTGTGAAGGCGATCACGTCGTCCACCATTGTCCCTTCCTTGAAGAGGCTAAGAGAGTTTTAGATAATCGTCCGATTTCACCGTTACGACTTCCCCCTAGATATCAAAAACTCTTGTCGAGCCCTCCACCGGTTGAAAATCTGGCTAGCCCGTCCTTCTGGTTAGCCAAAGAACCTATTATTGAAAATGAATCCTCGGGATCCATACCAGACGAAAGTCAAAGGGTCGATATGGCAGTTGACCCGGTATTGCCTTCAGAGTGTTCATCTTCGAACGATACCATCACAGAAGAGAAAGAGAATGACACAGTTCAAATTTTTTTCATCAACACTGACTCTGATGAGCTTGGGGGCAGTCCTCCCATTCCTTTACCACAGGAAGGAATTTCATCAAAGTCATATCTGGCCATTTATTCGATCCCACCACCAAGAAACCTAGTTGTTTCCTTCGACTGGAATCTACTAGGCAGACCCCATTTACCATCCAGTGTACCATTCAAAATCATGGTACAAGCTTACAGAATGGTCATGGTTGGTATCATCATTGATGAAGGGGCTTCTGTGAGTATCCTTTCCTCAACTGCTTGGAAAGCGCTTGGTTTTCCTTCGCTTTTTCCTGAAATGAGTAATATAACAGGCTTCGACAAGGGAAATAGTCGACCTTTAGGGATCCTTCCAAATGTGCCCATTACTTTGAGAAGGAAAAATGTTCACATGAACGTTACTGTAGTTCAAGGACATTTAGATTATAATCTACTCCTTGGACGCGACTATATTTATTGCATGGGAGCCATCATCTCCTCACTCTTTAGAGAAATGTGTTTTTCGCATGAAGGCAGAATGGTCAAGTTCGTGGACCAAATGTCCTTCCTCAGATCACACATCGCAAATAGTCAAATGTCGTCCCTAAATGGTATTTTCATGCAAGAAATGTCTCATCGATCTCCAGTCCGTCCACCTGATGAGCGCAAGTGATTCTGGAAGATGTGACTGAAACCCAGGGTGCATGCACCCTGGTCTGTTTCGACAGGAAAACCTTGGGTATAGACTGGATTTCCGTGAGGGATATATGACTAGTCTGACACCCGTCCTCATAGGAATGGGATTGAACTGGAATAAGATACCTTCGTTAAGGTTATGCTGAGTGGCATGCAGTCGCACCACTCCTCTTTGTCTATCTTGGTAGACATCACTGAGGAAGCTTTCTGTCTGCTACGCAGATGGAACTTTCTTGGTAACTTGGAAATTTTTCGCTATACCTAGGGACATGCAAAGCTTTTGTAAGCAAGCGAGAAATGACCATCTAAGGTTAGCTCTATGATTCCGTTGACTTCAACCGCGTAGGTCGGGTGAGTGGCCATAACCATTCACCTTTGCAGGGGCAACCTGCGCACCGGAAAAGTAAAGGAAAAATTTTTCCTACCTAGCCTAGGTGGTGATATTAGTAGTTGAGTAGAGAGGCGTAGTTGGTCGTTCCTAGTGTGCATGCAAGAGGCTTCGGAGCAAAGCTTCAAAAGGTGCAAGCTCCATAAAAAATGGCATCTTGAATGAGACATTTCTTATCATACGACTGGCGAGCAATGTTGTCGCAGAGTTCAAGATAGTTAAAAAATAAACTCTCCACGAGCAGTTTTAGTGCATAGTTCAAGCTCGTTAAAAAATAAACATAAGTCATGAGCAAGTGTTTCCCCGAGCGTTTAAGCTCATTAAAAAATGAACTGTTAAATAACCATTATGAATGCCTTATCGCTAGCTTTTGAGCCTTGGTCATGTTCTCGCCATCACGTCCACTCTGTTTTTAGCCGATCATTCACCCCCATATGATTGTTTACCCCTTTGAGGAACATCTGCGAAGAGTGATTCTACTAGCCATCCTTGTAACACTATCGTGACCCAAATCTTATCTAGAATTAGCTGCTACCCGAAACCATCACACATTCCTCGAAAATGAGTCTTCTTTAAGCTCTTTTCACCTGACTCATAAATTATGAAAAGATTGCCGAGCAATTGGCCTCTCTGGCTCGTTAAAAGGCATCAGAAGTGCTATCCCTCCTCTATATTTTAATCTTTTTGGACCTGAGGGATTATTACACAAAAATATCGAGCGCTTGCCTTGTTCGGCTCATTAAAACTATCGAAAATTCATCCCTTTTGTATTATTTTACGCTTTTTCGGACTTAAGGGATTATGCAACGGCAAAGAATCTTCGGAGTCTTCTTTCCGTTTCTTTCAGACTCTCTAAAATTGAAAGAGACCGAGTTATCTTTGTCTTTAAACTCGTTAAAACCTAATAGTGACAAACTCATCCAAATGGACAAGAACGAGTTTCACTGTCGCTAGGCTCGCTAAAATATAGTGACAGGTTCGCCCGAAGGGCGGATTATATAACAAGCATATGTTACCCTCCTCAAGCTTGACAAAAATAAAGAGGTACTGGTCAGAAATGACTGGGGAAAATTGGGAAGAAAACAAGAAGAAACTTTATTGGTAGCAAGTTGCTCTTGAACATGACACTTTCTTTCCTCATCCATGCCGGGTTGGGTTGTTCCATTCACTGGTCTTGACCATTGGTCTGCCACGCCATCCATATTTGGGGTTAACGCTACCAATCCATCGTCAGTGTCGCCGATATGTTCAAGAGAAGTCATTTAGACAATTCACCTGTGTCTCACCCACTGCAATACATTCATGCTTCATTCCTTCATGACCGCCACCCTGAACCCTGTATCGCCGGTTTGTTTTCACCTCCAAAATCATTTGCTTCGTTTCGTGTCATTGATGTGGGATTCATTAAGGCCCTCCCATGACAGGTCACTTCTTGTTGACATCAGCTCATTATCCAAGAAGTTGACTTAGGAACAACCCTTTCAGTATTTTGAAGCTTGCATGCCTCAATGGCAGGTTTCTCACTTTCGGCAACAGGTTTACATCAATGGCCTTCGACCGAGAGATTTTACATGGTGTTCGACGCAAAGTCCCTTTTCACACCACGTGAATTGTACTTTAGTACCTTGAGGGTCATTTTCATTATTAGTGATTCCTCTCGCGCCTCTTAACAACTTACATAATTGGTTGGTAATGAGGCGATGTCCTTCCATGTTCGACTCCAAAACATTTTTCACATGGATCGAACTGTACTCTGAGTGAAGATTGAACAAGTTTTGAAGACCCCGGATCTAGTTTCATCCATCCGGGCTGCGATATATTCAGGAATATAAAAAAATCCAGTGTACATCATTGCCGAACAGATGATCATCCAAATCAAAGGATGATGTGTCCATATCATCAATCTGTCACACAAACGATCGTCTATCCTATGTACATGAAAAACGAATTTATAAAGCTGAGCATGGGAATGCCCGCCTCAGCTAGATCATGAAAAATGTTGTCAAAATAATGTATTGTATTTTAACTTATTACAGGTCGCCTCCCAGCTTGGAAAAACTTTAGATCCTCATAGTAAAGCATTTCACCCAACATCAAAAAAGATTAACGACCTCCTGCTTTATGGGGCAACTGTTATAGACATTTTTGGGCACTTCAGCCCCAATCACAAATGTCCATAAATTGAGGGATCCTAAGTCCCTAAAAGTGTTGCTTCACTGCCTAAAGGAACAAGGTCAATTGATTACATCAACTCCCAGAAGTTCTCCACTGAAAACCGCTCATAAATGGTCAAAACTGGACCATACTGAAAGCTCAATGCAGAGGGTGCGATGCATATCACCTTCCTAATGTACAGGGTGTGATGCATACTGATTTGCTCCTCTGTAGGGTGCGATGTTCGGGAATGGAAAAATGGCAGGGACAAAAATGCGAGGTGGAAGATCATGGAATCCTTGAGAAGCTTCCCCTCTGACACTTGCCACTCATTTTCGACCAGGGATGAGTAAGAGATCATCATTCTCCAAGTGGAAGCATGAACTATCAGAGAGAGGACACTAATCAAGATCCCAAAAGATGACTCACCTCTCTGTAATCATCTATATATGGATCCCTCATCATAGAGATCCAGAGGCTGGAATTTTGTATCTTATAGGGAAGTGTTGTTGGTATTCTGGTGTACATTATCAATGTTGGGTGATCTAGCTTTCTTTGAGGTGAAGAAGGGCTTCCTAGCTGGAGGATGATGCTGGGTTAGAGAACATGGTTGTAATCTTCTTGCTACTTTTCATCTGAATAAAGCTATTCTTGTTTCCTTCCATATTCTTGTGTACTTGTTTATATATGCTTGTATATGGTTAATGCACATTTGATCCCGCATTATTTATGAATTTAGATCCTTGTTTCTTGCATAGTAGTATGTTGCTGTAATCCCATAGGTCCTTTTGAAGCTGAGCAGACAAAGAGGAAGCGGCAAAACCCTATCAAGAAGGAGAGGAAATCGAGCGCAAGACTCAGGTTGCCCCTCTTGGTTCTCCTCTCATCTATTTTCATAAAAGGAATCAATAGTAGACTTTAATTATTTGTTTCCAAGAAAGCCATCCATCTTAGTGGGAATAGCAGCATCCGAGTGGACACTATTCCCGTATAATAGCATGGTCAGCGACGGTCCACATTGAACAAATTACAAAGATAGATGAAGGAATGGAGGAATGTTGTGCTCCAAAGCATTGTTCCCCACAACCTTGGTCCTGCTGTAAGGACCATATCGAAGTGGTCTAAGCTTTTAATGGGCTCTTGTAAGGTGTTCTTTCTACAGATGCAACCAAACTTTGTTGCCCACCTGAAGCTTGTGTGGTACCCCTTTGGGTGAGGAGAAGTTGTTCCTGTGTTCTGTCATGACCGTATTCCTTTGCTGCTGCTGTTGCATGGAGGAACCCTTCGTGAGGGTCATGATTGTGCTGACGATCTTCCCCTTACTTTTAGAGTGAATAAAACAGAAAATGAATTTTCTAGTCTGGGAGATGAGCTTGCTACCTTTCTTAGTAGAGATCAACGAGGTGGCGACAGGTGGGGCTACCTCTGGTATCCTATATAATGAATTATCCAAAGAAATAATTACAGTGCGAGGCCTTGACTCATACACAACATGTTGCCTCCATAGTTATGGCTAGCCTAATAATACATCACAAACATCCAGAGGTGTAACATCACACAATACCTCGTCTGTGAAGGGTTTGATGTTGTAGGGAAGGTGGCATTATTGGCAAACTTTGAGATCTCATCCTTAATGAAGCCACTCGATATTGTACAGCTACGATTTGGTGTAGCCGTTAGGAATGGAGGAATGTTGTGCTCCAAAGCATTGTTCCCCACAACCTTGGTCCTGCTGTAAGGACCATATCGAAGTGGTCTAAGCTTCTAATGGGATCTTGTAAGGTGTTCTTTCTACAGATGCAACCAGACTTTGTTGCCCACCTGAAGCTTGTGTGGTACCCCTTTGGGTGAGGAGAAGTTGTTCCTGTGTTCTGTCATGACCGTATTCCTTTGCTGTTGCTGCTGCGTGGAGGAACCCTTCGTGAGGGTCATGGTTGTGGTGACGATATTCCCCTTACTTTTAGAGTGAATGAAACAGAAAATGAATTTTCTAGTCTGGGAGATGAGCTTGCTACCTTTCTTAGTAGAGATCAACGAAGTGGCGGCAAGTGGGGCTACCTCTGGTATCCTATATAATGAATTATCCAAAGAAATAATTACAGTGCGAGGCCTTGACTCATACACAACATGTTGCCTCCATAGTTATGGCTAGCCTAATAATACATCACAAACATCCAGAGGTGTAACATCACACAATACCTCATCTGTGAAGGGTTTGATGCTGTAGGGAAGGTGGAATTATTGGCAAACTTTGAGATCTCGTCCTTCATGAAGCCACTCGATATTGTACGGCTACGAGTTTGGTGTTGTCGTTAGGCCCAACTGCTTCACGACCTCTACTGAAATGAGGTTCTTTTGGCTGCCACTATCGATAATGAATTGCAGCAGTAAACCCTTCACCCACATCTATGAGTGGAAAAGATGTTCCCCCTCCTCTGGGCCTTCGGGCTCATTCTTTTGGATCTTGGTGGTGGCAATAGTGACGATGGGCTCCGCATCAATGATCTGCTTCCCTTTGCCATTCCCCTTGTCAGGTTCTAACTTAGGGTCAGAACATACATTTGATTATGAAGCCTTCAACTCAGCCACTAGTGACTGCTTGGTCCGACACTCACTTGTGCTATGAGTGGGACTCTTGTGGAACTCACACCACTTTCCTGTGTCCTTCTTCGACTTCGTAGTGTTGTTATTTTCTTGCTGCTTCGACGAGTTGTCTTGGGTCACCTTGCCTTGGCTTTGTCCTTTGGTCTTTGGATTTGCAGATCCGAAGTCTCGCTTCTTCTATTTGAACTTTTGCTCGATTTTGACAGCGTATCGGTATGCCTTGCCGAGAGAGGAGATGTTCAAGAACTCCATCTCTTCCTGGATGTATCTGTGTAGGCAACCGCAATATTTGAGTACCAAATCCAACTCAGAGTCCTTGATACCCAAATGTGTACGAAGGGTATGAAAAATGTTTGTGAACTCGAGCATATCTTGGTCCCTTCCCTGCCGTAGTGTGGTCCATTTGATGCATTTGTCCTCATAGCTTTTAGCAGGGTAGTACTGCTCCTTGACGATATCTTCGAATGAATCCCAAGTGGGTGCGGCTGAAAATAGTGATCCCGTACTTTCATTCTTATGCTCGCAGTAGGTTTCCCACCAGTCCTTAATGTGGGAGGCTACTTTGAGAGGAGTGAAAACAATCTTTTCCTCGCTCGAAAATTCATGAACATAAAAATACCCATCTCGCATATTTAACCATTTATCTATGGCATCTACATCTATTTGACCCTTAAAGATGGGGATTTCAAAATTAACTTATACCTTAAACAGTGTGGTGTTTCTAGAGTAGCTGTTGGAAGCCGATGCGTTGCCTCTCGGTAGCTATTGAAGGATCTGTGCAAAGATATCCATCATCACGTTCCTTTGCCGCTCAAGGGCTTATTCAAGCAAGATTTTAATAGGATATCCTACCCCCTCATCTTTCTTTTCATCCGCCATGTGAGGCCGTCGAGATTTGTGAGGATGGTCTTGCAAAGGTTTGATCAGTTCAAGCCCTAACTCCTTATATCCCGACCTCGTTGGGGACATGCAATGAAAAACAGAGAAAAAGCAGTCTGCTCTGATACCACTGATTCAGATTTTAAATAGGAACGCAACAAATTATAGAGATAACCATAAATATAGAGATGTAGCCGAAATAATACTTCATTTCATTAATGTAAAATACTGAAATATGCTTACAAACAGAAATGGAAATAAACCAGCTAGGGCCATGGTAGCTTATCTCTGAGAAGAGATGTCGTAGCTACATGCCTATGAACTGTGTTACAATGAGGCTCAAAGGCCTATTTATTGTTGGGAAACAATGGAAAACCCTTAACATCCCAAAACCTAACCCTAGAAGATGAAACACCAAATTGTGGACCCCGTTTGGGTAAATTGGTACATCAATTTCCCGGGGTCGTAACGTTGGCACCCGATCTTTGTTTGACGTGTACAATAGCTCGTTAGAAAGATCTATTCGAGAACTATAACTTTGGGAAGAGCAACATCAGTCCATGGACCCATGTTGCTCCCAAATTTCCCAAAAAACATTTTTTAGGGCCTCAAAACGACTCTCGAAGTTTAGGACCAGAAAAACTGCTAAAAATAGTAAATTGTGCTACAATTACGAAAACTAAAAAAATGAAAGAGACAATTGTGGGGGTATAAGTGGGATAGGTGGGTGGAAACCAACATCCACCTTGATCATTCTAGGTAGAGACCCAAACTGCTTCCAATAGATCTTAAGACGTCCTATGTCCATAAGTGTGGAGGTAAGGCTAGTAATCGTACCCATATCAAAATATTTTCCACTCTCTCTCTGTGCATCAAAGAGGGGTGTCAATTGCTTGAAGAGTATTGGAGCAATACCAAAGCACTAGTTGCCATTTAAAACCCATTCCAATGTCTCACTGCTTTTGAAACAGACCATGAACCAACCCTTTTCCAATCTGATAACCTCCATTAGTTTTTTCGGTGCCTCACCCCAAGATTTTTCTATCCACTCTATGATGTATTGTGCAAAGAAAAATTTCCCTCTCGCTCTACCCACTAATATGAGCTTTGAGGCTGCCATAGCCCTCTCAATCTAGATGTCGACCCCCAACACCAGGTTCGGGCATTCAAATTTCTTTTTAATTATCTTCCCTTTCTTATGCTTCGATCTTGTCTGCCGACCAGGTTCAGCCAAACCTATAAGCGGTTTTCCCTCCTATGCATGGTCATCCTCCTCCTTGACTGACCTTCGCCACTCCTCCACCTGTTATAACTAGGTTATTAAAACCCCACGTTCTTGTATGTGCGCCTCTGGTTCTAATTCAAAATCCCGTGGGATCTCCCCCACCTGCTGGGATATGTATTCAAGTGCAGTTTCATTATTGAACCCTCAGAAAATAGTCAAAGGATCGCTCAATTTTTTTGTCCCTTTTGGGCTGAGCGGTAAGCTGAAACAACCCTCCTTTTGTAACCTTTCCCTGAGGAATAACTTTGCCCTACAACTCTCCCTAAAAATATGATTGTTTTGTGTATGGATTCAAGGTTAACTGTTGGCATTCAAACCCCCATCCAGCAATGATAGACACAATTCAAATTTTGCCCAGAAACCAACTCGTTTATCAACCGACCATTGGAAAGACAAGCTTTCAACTCTTCATTTCTTCTCAGATTACTATTAATGACAATATCTTCCAACCCTCCGGATAAAACTAAATGCAGGAGTTTGCAGAGAATTTTCAAAACTTACATTTTTTCTTTCTCTGCTTCCACCTGAACCACCATAAATGATGCTATCTCCAAGCCTTCTTGGAGGCTGATGTCAGAGCCCCTAGAAACCACCCTTGGACCAACGGTTTCACCTCCTTCCAAAAACCCTAAACTGCTCGCTGGATTCCATCCAAATATTTTGGCTCCCCTTTTTCCATCTAGAGATCTAGCTGGAAGAGTCACATTGGCCAAATTGTGCTTAGTTGGCTCCAGACCCTAGACTATGAGAATATCCTTCACCTACGGCTCTAGGTCGATTAATTCCAGTGGTTTGACCATGATGTTTGCCAAAAAATTGATATGGTAACACTAGCAAGATATGGTAATAGTAATAGTAACAGGATGCGCCGTAGCTCTAGACCCTGAGGGATATGAGAGTGTTTGAATAGGTAAAACAAAGGGAGATTCCCGCATTAGTCAGGAAAACAAAACTACCACGTACTGAGGCAACGATAATTCCCAGGAGGAATGCACAAGAGCCAAGTGTTTCCCATATGCTTCTAGATGTCTGGTTATTGTTTCCATTCGTACACCTTTGGATGGCCTTCATCAATCCCAAGACTGTGCCCCTTCAAAACCTTAAACTGCTTCCCTCTCTACGCCTTCATTCAATATATTCAATATATCTTATTTTCCTTATAATATTATATATTATTTTAAATGTTAAAGCCTTTACAATTATTTATTACTACAATGAGTTTTTTGAAACCAAGTTTGTGTTATAATAATAGATTATTAGTTTGAACTGTTTTATTATTATTAAATATGTTAAATTAGAATGTTTATCTCGGGTAAATATAAAGAGAAAGTTAATTAAGTCTATTTAATTTAGTTTTAATATTAGTTTTATTTTTCTTGCATAGATTCATTTTAAGTTTGGGTTTTGATTTAAGATTGGAGAGTTTATCAAAAAGCTTTGTATACATTTTTTTTCTAGTTTTGTACTTTTAAAGGGATTTGCTAAATTTGATTCCTCTTTGTGGTTGGCAAATCTAAATTTAACATAGATTTATATTAGTGTACCTTTAGTACACACATTATGTTTAATCATAAAAAAAAAATGCAAAAAGAAAAAAATATTTTAAATAATTTAGTAAACAATATTAGAAATAATATAGGATTTAAATCTACCTCTTATGATTTCAATGTTGTATACTAGCACATAAGAATCACATAAAAACTTAATACTTACAATATAAAAAGAATTTTAACCATGGATATTCACCCCAACTTTACCATGGATATTATTAACTTTGTTACAATATCATGGGCCAATACCATGGCTCATCAATACCACATGCCCAATAACCATCTTTCATTTCACAATCAAAATATGTTATAAATATAATATATTTTGAAGTTTAAATTATAACATTTTGTATGGTTTTCCGTCAAATTATATAAAAATAAAATTAAATTTTATTAAAATTATTAAATATTAATAATCAATAATTAAACTAGCTTAAATCCATCTTAACTCTAGATATATGAACCTCGGAAAGGGATCAAATCTCTCGAGGTTTAAACATTTCTTCAAGTTTTTCACTAAAAAAAGAGGTTAGCATCTGGAGAAATTTGATCCCTCTCAACTCTTAATAGATCCGGAGTTAAGATCTGGATCGTTGATCGACCAGATTTGATGGCTGCTGTGCATTTCTCTTTGTATGCCTCTGGTACTCTATTTTTCATTATTTTCGTGGGTTTTTACCTCCCGATAGTGCTTTTTTGCCATTCCAAGGGTTCTTCTCCTGCATTGGCTTTTATCCTTGGCAGGATTTTGCTGTCTTTTGAAGACTTAAAGAACATATTTGGGTTCAGTTTTGGGCGATTTGCCAACAAGGCTAAGAGGTACCTCCATCGAGGTTAGTGCCTCAATCATGTTGAAGCCTACAAAAAGTTGGTGCATAGTTTCATTCACTGTTATGATGCATGTTATTTACTAATGCATTGTTATATAATATTGATTTATTTATGAAATGGTTTTGAAATGTTGAATATGTTGTCACATTGATTCACCGCCCCTCTCAATGTAATATTTGTTCTAAGAATAAGGGTTTATCTTCATAACTATAATTAACATAATGTATGTCTGATTATCCTTTTCTACATACACTCCTTTCCCTTTTAGGAACTCATAATGCTTTTGCAGATATACTATGTGGTTCATTTCCCATTAGCATGTACGTAAAATCCTTAACAAATCAGTTTTGGACAAACCATAAGGGAAATAAATCTTTGTGTTTCCACAAAATAGGGTACTAAAATTATACCAGTTCAACTTCAGGGTTCATGTTACTCTTCTAGGGTAAGCTATTGAATAAATTATCATAAAGAATGACCACCACTAGGTAGCACGTCACAAAGAAACTTTTGGTCTTGAATTAATTCCTAATTGGAAATAAATTTCATTAGAGATAACTTATTCCCAATGGAAGATAAATCCTTTCTAAAATAAAAATGTAGTATATATAAAACTAGCCTAGGTACATGATATGTCGATTTGCTTCCCATAATGCGAGAAAATAAATGGTAAAAGTATTTATATATCTTTGCAAGTAGTGACATATCTATGACATAAAGTTTGGTTAGGAAATGTATACTCTAGGGAATGAAGTCCCAAATAACATTAATTCCACCACCATAAACGTAGGCATCAACTTCAAATAATTTGAGTTTCTAGTATGGATTTTGTAACTTAAGGATCTTTCTGAGAACCTTAAGAGTTACATAATTGGGTGCTTTCCTTGTGAAAAGAATTTGATGGTCCTGGTCTTGGAGTTGAACTAGTGGGTTGATTCAGGTGCATAGGCGGAGCACAAGATATGAAGACTTTGGTTACGAGCTTACCAATGCAATGAGGTGGTCACATGGTAATGCCAGGGAAATTTTTTAAATGTTTTGATAATAAATTCTAAATATTTGATTTAGTAGTGAGTTTTTATTTTTTAGAAATAAGTTGGAGAAATTATTTTCTATTGTAAATATAGTTTTTTAGTTTCCCTTATCTTGTGGAGAAGGGGAAACGATTCACATTTTCGTGACTCTTGGTTCCCATAGTTAGTTTTTTCTTTTGGGGAAAAATAAAGAAGAGTGATGGGAAGTTCCTAAGGTGAGGAGGAAAAGAGGGAAGGAGAAGCGAGAGGGATAGAAGAGAGTACTCATTTTTTTTGTGTAACTACACTTTTGAAGTTTTGCAAATGTCTGTACTTTCCAATTTGTGTGAACTGAGAATTATTTTTCTATGAATGACATAATTAATAACAATTGGGATGTGGGTTGTGTGGTTGTTAAATTAATTGATGCTCTGCAGTTACACTGAATCAATTTCTTCTTGTGAACCACTATTATTTGTATTTTTATTCTTATGCATGTTGATCAATTTGAGAGCCTATAATTGGTTGAACCACTTTACATTAAAAATTTGAAAATTATAGCTTTAATTATTGTGTAATTATTCATTTATCTTTTCTACTTTGTTGTAATAGTTTCAAAACCCCATGGAGGAATGTTCACTATGTTCTGATGCAATGAACACATGGTTTTTATAGCGATTTGAGTGTTGTTATAGTGAAACAAAGTATCTTGTTTTGAATACAATCAAAACCCCTTTGTGATTGGTTTTCTGACTGTTAAATGTGAGCCAACATTGCAAACCCAGTCAACAGAGGCAAAGTAAATCATTTACTATGTTGAGAAGCAAGTCTGGATCATGTAGAGTCAGTTTCTAAAAGTGTCGAGTCATTTCTTCCTTGAAATCGAAATATAGAATTTTAACAGGAACTACAAATTATTTCGTAGTGACAAAATAAAAAATTGGAGAACATGCACTCCCAAACCATTTCGTAGTGACTCCGCAAAAAATTTGGAGGACTCTAGTTTGGTTTGAAATCCCCATTTGGCCTACCGTTGCAACATTTATTAAGATGAAACATATGCAATTGAAGTTATGAAATGAGGTGAGATAAAAAGTGGATTGACTACATATATTAAAATTTTCATGAAATATTGTTGAATTGGATGTAATTCGAGTAGATTAGCGATATTGGCTTTGTGGTGAGTTGGGTGCCGTTAAGTGGTATCAAAGCCTAAAAATATCTTTAGTTTGATATCTGTGAGGGAAGAAATAGAAAGATTTTAAAGAATATGAGTTTGAACCAAAATAGATATGGCATGATTCTAATATTGAAGTAGAGGATATGAACATGAATATTATTTTTCTATGAAGTTGGTTTTGTGAAAATATTATAGTGGAGTTTTCTAAAAGAGACAAAAAAAGTAGAGAATGAAAATATAAAAGAAAGGAAGCCAGTAAAGTTCATAGTTCACAACAGGTTTCTCCTGAATCAAGCAACCAATCATTTTTCCAGGAAGCAAGTGAAGCATTAAACAAATTCATTTTTCCAATGTTACATTGTGCCACAACATAGTGAGCGGATTTAGGTGCTTTACCTTTGTTGTATCATCAGTTTTACCTTTCTGTTGGTTTCTTTTCTGCTCAATTTTGTCCCATGGTAGCTTGCATGTAGAAGCATCATGTGATCCATTTCTTTTGCAGCAAATGCAATGCAAATCTGCCTTTTCTCCTTGAGAATGTCTGCCCCCCCGCCTCTAAAATATCTTCCTCTTCCTCTTCGACCACCTCTTCCTCTTGAAGAATCTTGAGCAGGATACTTTTCTTTATGAGCAAGGCACATAGCCTCTTCAAAAGATTCAGGGGCTGTCTTCTTTCCAAAAGCTTTCTCTCTTTCAGCAAACTTTTTCACGAGAGAGTCAAAGGTGATATATTTAAGATTATCATTTGCTTGCAATGACTCAAGATAATTGGAGTAAGTAGGATAAAGTTCCTTGAGAAAAGAGATAAGAGGAATATCCAATTCAACCTTAGTGGATTTAATATCATGCATTATAGACTTTACTTCAGATGCAAGAGCAAGAGGATCATTATTTTGCAGTTCAAGAGTGAAGAGTTTAATCATGAGCTGAACAACTTCAATTGCAGAATGTGAGTCATAGAGTTCTTTCAGCTTTTGTAAGGCTTCAAAGGCAGTTGAATATGATGAAATATGGTGACTCACCTCTTCATTTACAGATGCTGCAATTAATGCATAAGCTTTGCTGTTCTTGTTTTCCCAAATGATGAGCTCTTTGTCTGAGGTAGGCTATACTGGTTCATTGTCTCCGTCTTCGACACACACTCCTTTCCACAACTCATTGAAAATGAGGGCGTGTTTTATCATCTAGGACCATTCAGGATAGTTCTCCTTGCTAGTGAGAACTATTCCCACCATGGATATGATTGAATGCATACTGTAAAAAAATACTTCTGCTGATAGAAAAATACTTCTGCTGGAAAAAAAATGCACTGTAGTAGCAATATTATGAAAAATGAAATTATGGTAGCAATATGGAGGAGGTATGACAGTTTCAATATAGGATGTTTAAATTCGAAGATTCTTGTCATTATTCAGTCAAGTAATAACCATATTTATTTTTCAGAAAATGGAAAATTTGTAATTTGAAGACTTTGCTATCTCTTTCAAGTAACAGGTGGGTCCGATGTCAGCTCAAAAAATTGGAAAATTTTCTTTTCTTGACTTTATCAGCCAACACTATGAGAATAGTGAGATCCAGTAGAGAAATAATCAAATCCAAAGTAAAGCGACCGATCCTCATCACAAAACTGGCTTCTCTGTTTACTGAGATTCATTATACAGGAGTCATTTATAGCGGAGATATATATGGTGTTAGGTCACAACAGACATCGAAAATAAAAGCGTTATTTCAACATATTACACTGTGGATGGATAGCAGTGCTCAACATTTGCTGCGAAATGTGGTGGAGGAACAACATTTGCTGCGTAACGTGAATACCAAGAAAGCCAACGTAACAGTGTAACAATGCTCACCTGTGTATGGAGGCCGACGGTTTGAACACAAGACCTCGTTTGTACCAATACAAAGTTTTACCAACGTGTGCAGTTTCGAAACAGAATTGCAGGCCCTTCTATGGATTTTGGCACTCGCGCTTCGTAACACAGGTCCGAAAACTCTAGGGATTCCCCACACAACCCTCTCCTGGATATGGTGAAGCCTTTAGTGAAACCTTTGTGCAGTGGAATGAGAGTATTTAGTGTGCAGTGGAATGAGAGTATTTAGTGTGCAATGAAGACTGGGAAGAACAAACAGTAAAACAAAATGGGCATAAAAGACACGATGAACTCAGAGGTTTTAAAGGAGGAAGAACCCATTCTCATGGAGAACCCTCAGAGGTTTTGTATGTTTCGAATAAAATATAATGAGAAGAGCAGAGATATGGGAAACAGTGCATAGGGAGTGAGCAACGTATGGAAAAACAAGATGCAAAGGAACGCTTTCGGCGTTGTAGTAGAGGAGCGTTGCAACAGAAGAACGTGGCAGCAACGTTCAGGTCACTGTGTGGAGCATCATTCAGGCCACTGCGTGGAACAGCGTTCAGTATGCAATGCTTATGGATATCGCTTTATATGTAGCGTATGGACAACGCTTTTGAATGGAGATCAGAGGAGCAGAATAGGGAATTACAAAGGGCATAAAAGCTAAAAAAATGGAGCTGGCTCTGATACCATGTTAGGCCAGGTAGTAACTCCTTAAGGCAAAAATGATTTGTCTTTATTCCTTCAGGTAGGTCTTCATTAAATACACGAGGGAGAGACTGTTCAGTTCATCTCCCAATGACTGTTCATATTACTTATTTATCTATTTACATTATATTCACCCAATCATGAGGATTAGGTGTCAACAAAGGATAATAACTTATCACCCAAGTACTATGGCCCTTACAAGGTGTTGCAAAATACTGGTACTACAAATTGGATTTTCCTGCATCTTCGCGAGTACACCTATTTTTCCATGTTTCATGCTTAAAGAAGGTTATAGGTGATACACTCCTAGTTCAAGCTATATTTCCAGGAATTGATGAGGAAGAAAAAATCATATTGGGTCCTAAAAAAATCATGGAAACAAGAATCTGGCAGCTACGAAATTGATCAATTTCATAGCATCTTATTAAGTGGAGGAATTTATTTGCTGAAGATTCCACATGGGAGGATGAGTATTTCATACAGAAGCATCCAAAACTACTCAAGCATTGAGGAAAACACTTTTTTGAAGGATGGGGGCATGTTAGGTCTCCATAATACTAATGTAGCCCCCATATTATTATTGTTGTGCTCCATAGAAGCCCATTATTGTTATTGTTGGACCCTTACATTATTATTGTTATACAGGCCCTAATTATATTTTGACCCTGTTAACAATGTTGGACCTGCCAACATGTTAGGGGATATACCCGGTAATAAGTCCCAGTTAGACCTCATATTGTTTGGTGTAGGAGTCCCAACAGTGGGTCATATGGTAACACCTTGAACACGATTTCACACAGAGGCAAGTAAGATGTCCCTGTTGGTAGCAAGGGTGTGCCAGCTGCAGTAAGTCAAGGAAGCTGCATGAGAGGTTCTAACACAAAGAGGGTGAGGTGAGTGCGTCCCTTGGAAACTTTTACTTGGCTTGGAAGGGAACACACGAGCAAAGATGCATCACCGACTGGAAAGCAAGATAGATGGAAATCAAAAGTTATATTCAAAACAACAACACATCTACAACAAGATTCATAAAATTGCATACAAAATAGTTCATACACAAATGCGTAGGTTTAATAACATACATTGCTACAACAACTAGAATAGTCCAATTATAATAACAAAGTATGCATGCAAATGTGTTGGCTTTGTTATATTAATAAGTGTAAGTTCCAGTCATACAATACATCCATGTACCCCCGCTAGTCCCAATAGTGGAATGTTACAACCACAACCACCTGCTCCTCCAAAGATATATACTAGCTTTGCACAGTGGAGAAGCCAAGGCTCATTAGAATACTGTCCAATCTTTCTTTAAGACACTCTTATCAGAAGCTTGGCTGACCAAAATCCCTTTGCAATGAGTTATGAGGGACTATTTATAGCAAAGGGTGGGGTGACCCTCGATATTCCCCTTTGTGACAGTTCATCTACCCTCATGAATCTTCATCTACTCTATGGGTGTTACATCCAAATATCGACACTTGAATTACACTTGACAAGATGTTACATTACAATGCTCATGTACCCATGTGAGATAAAATGGATTGAGCAAGCCATGCTAGACATCACTATGACTCAGACAACTGTTGGAAGACCAACTATTCGACATCTTCATTGTGGTTGACAATAGAGAATTGATGTTAAGATCGGTAGTTTGCGATGGTGTCCTTGTGCTCCAAGGTGACATATTTCTGGAGCCTGACTCTTACCTCCATAGCATCTGGGTACACTGATCGGGCTCCTCTGTTCAACTCATATGAAAGCATGCACATCATTGTCTTCAATTCGGCCAAACTAGCAACATACTTGTGCATGGTGTCTACATTGATTGGCAAGTCTGGGTTGGTGGCTATGCGCATTAACTCGTCAAAGTACGAGTCAAGATCTAGTCAGACTTGTGCCTTTTTCTTCACTTGGGTGAGATTCCTAATATATGGGATCGCATGTGCGCGCACCACAACATCCATACTTTTGAATACACGTGCATGGGAAGCCTATACACTAGTGATGAGCTGCAGCAGCTCTTCATAGTTTTGGATCTAATTCCGAATACGTGCCTTCAACTCGACTGCTCTGGGCTTCATCATCTTAGGAAAGTGAAGTGGTGCTCCCTTGTATATCATCGTCCATGTTTGCATGTAATAAAAAATATCATGCACGTTCGACAAGATACGTGCTCTTCTAGCACATCACTGCTGCCATCCATTGAGATGGACAACTGCCTTATGCACGGTACCAAACTTGGAATGCAACTTCTACATAAATGTGTCAAGGGAAAATACTTCATCTAGTATTTCCTTCTTCAGTTCCGCTTGAGCGGATGATGTAACCAACTCTCCTCCTTGCTTGGCCATCTGAAGCTCCTTAGCCATTCGCTCATTCTCAGCTATTAGAAAGAGAACACTTGAGTTAGTGGATTCGGCATATGCTTTAGTAGCGTCGGCCAAGGCTGTTGGATGTTTGCACATGTCAGACATGATCACTCATTCTTAAACTTACGTAGGAGATGTATGATCATCTAGAGCCGACACTCTACGAGACTGCACAACTCTATGTTGAGACTCGTTGAATGAGATGTTGTGCATCTCTCCTTCCAGCTAACCTCCAAGGATCTCAGTGTCTCCTTGATCACTTGGGACTTGCTCCTCTTCTGGATGTGGTGAAGTGGGTAAGTCAACCTCTTGATGATGAGGCATGAGGTCGATGTCTTGCTCTAATTCCTATTTCTCCATATCCATATCCAACTGTTCAAGGGCTTGCTCTATCTCACGAGCGAAGTCCTACTCCTGCAATGGTTCACCTTGTCTACCTGATGCCAGATGTTGTGATGAGTCCACTACCTGTACGGGCGATATTTCCTTTATTTTCACATGTTGTGCCCCGTGCTGTACCTGTTGCTGTTGCGCTTCCCTCTCCTATTTGCGCCACTCCTGTTCCTTCAAGAATTGCTCCTTCAACTCATGCAACTCCTCCCTCTCTTCCATCCTTTGTTTCTCCCTCTACCTTTGCACGATTCACTTTTCGCACTGTTACCTCTTTTCCTGGAACATGCAGCTTTGGTTTTCCTCCTCGCGATCGAAAATTTTCCTCTTGCCCTTGTCGCGCACTGATATGATTTCATCTGCTGCTGCTACTACTTCTGTTTCTCTTCAGGATGCTACTTCATGTTTATTCACTAACCACTCCATAGCAAAGCCAACCTATTCATTGGGTCTAGAGAAACTGTAGAAATATCTCCATGGGTCTTCCTCCACCCAATGAAAGGGCCCGTGGATCCAGTTGAACTGTACTCTCACGTGGTGATCTTTCACAAGACAATGTGGGTCATATAGATTGTAACTCCGGAAGTCAAATGGATATTTCCTCATCTGTTATTCTTCAATATCCACATACTTGAAACTCTGTATCTCGTATAACCCAATGCGCATCGGAAGAGAGGGCCAAGTTTCCTTCTTCTTCTAGTATAGCCTAGCTGTCAATCCTGTCGAGATGTGATATGCTACATCCTGCATGACAAGTACGTCCAAGGTGAACTTCGGTAGAACATGCGGAGGCTTCTCCACACTGTACATTCGTATGAAGGTACCAGACGGTGAGGCATACCAATCAGCTATGTCTATCAGTGCCTCCATTGTTGCCTTCAACATGCAGGGTGGATCTTGTTCGAATATCATCTTGTAAACTGGGGTAACAAAATGATCGGACACCCGTGTGATAACTCCTCTGAAGTTGCATTCAGACAACAACTTACAATAAGTTTTCATAGTAGTCTTCGTCAGTGACGATGCCCACTTCAAGCCTGGGAAATCCCGTGGGCACACATTGCATCTAAGATGTAGGTGAACATGCAGATTTATGCTTGCATACCTCTAGGCGACTATCGAGACCTTGCTATCTGTTACGTCAACTGATGAGCCAACATGACAGACTAGTTACATGGTTTTCCTTCTTTGGCCAGTTGGTCCAGGGCAATCACCCAACTCTGTGGGAAGATTTTCGTGTTTTCTTGGCCATACAGTCGACATGCAAAGATGACCAAGTATTGATATGCCTTCCGTAGTATCTTCATCTTGTAGATCGGATTGGGTGTCATCCTGAATCTGGTCGACTCCTTCATCTAGTTCTTCAAGATTTCTCTGGAGTTGGCACTACTGTTGGGTATGCTAAAGAGAGTCTCCATGATGGTCACAGGCTCCGAGATCTGATACATCTCATCATAATCCTGTGCCAGGAAGGTTACAATATTTATTCCGTTGATATTGCTCAAATTCATTCTCTTAGGATTTGTGTGCAAGACGATCCAGTGTATCATGTCCACGCATGGGAACACGGGGTATTTGCATGCAATTCGGTACAAGCCAGACTTGTGAATGTTCACATATACCTAGAGGTCTTGGAGGTCTTCCCCAAAAGTGCCTGCAAATGCATCATTGACCTATTGCCATTTTAGGTTGATGTCCTTGTCTAGAAACAACTTAGTATCTTCATAGATCAGTAGACTTGGGGAAACTCGCTCAACTACTGCTCTTGTTGCACTTCTATCAGTGTCTTTTGATCTTATTCTCTTGGAGGCCATTGAACACCTGAAAGATCTAGAGACAAAGTGACATGCATGCCAATAAATATGTCAATGAAAACTAAAGAAAACTTGAGGAATGACATAACACATGGTTAGGGATTGACTGGCAGGGATTGCGCAATTTCTTCTAGGAGGCTGGGAGACAGGCTGCCAGACTTGTGCAAAAAGAAGTCTGGGATGTCTAGGGAGGATGATTGGCTACTGAATTTGTGCAATGAAGAATCCAAGCTGACTGCTGACAACTCCAATTGCGTAATACACAATTCTAGCTGGCAATGACTGCAGGGTCAGTGACTGCATTGTTCAATTTTCTGGGCTAGCAGTCACTGTCCCTCAGAATTTCACAACGTAAGCCTAGAGGATAGTCACTGGCCAGAAATTTGCATTTCTTGTGAGGAAGATAAAGCATTCCTTCTCCAGATTGCACAATGTTGTCTTGATGAGGCATAGTTCGAGCCAAGGCTGCCCAGACCCGCCAACGGGAAACTGAAAGCAAATGTGAAAGTGAATTCATGTCGATACTAAGTGTAAGAATAAGTGATTGATCATGCATGCAAACATTGAATGAAAGATTAAAAAAATGAAGAACATGGATGTGGGTGAAGCGAGTCGCCGAATCAGTGACCATTCGTGCAAAATAGTTTGATGCATGTGACAACAGTGAGATGGTAATGAAAATTGAAATGATTCTAGTACAAGCTAGTATGCATGTAAATGACAAAAAACGTTCAAAGAAATCAAGAAAACAACTCACACAAGAGAAAACACAAAAAGCGACAGAAATGTTGAAAAAGACAAGTTGAGACCACTTACCTGTGAATAGTTGAGTCAGATGTGTCGAACAATCCCAGATGTTCTGTGGGATGTTATAGATCCAATATTGATGTGAGGAAATGAGCTCTGAAGTGTTGAATAAATAAGTTTGAATCTCATGACGCGCATGCCACAAATCTAGGAAAAAACGACACTTGGAGGAAAGATTCTAAAACGATATTTGCATGTAACCTCTAGCTGCTAAAAATAGCTCACTGAATCATGGGATGCCTTTGCATGTTACCTTTTGCTATTCCTGGAAAAATCAAGTTATTCATGCAAGTCAAGTTTCCTTGGTCCCAGGTGGAACTGGTCAACCCAACTACACATGCAAGAGCCCGCTCAACTACTAGGAGAAAATGCACATTTATGGAAGGGAGATGGGCTGGCTGCCTAGAAGATTTGTGCAATTTCTGGGAAGTGAAGCTAACTTTTGCCCAAGATTGCATAAATTCTGGGCCTCCTAGCCCTGCTGGGAGGAGTTGCGTAATTTTCTGGATGAAGCCTAACAGGCAGATTTGCGTAATTCTAGAGCCCAGCAGGCTACTAGATATAATTGCACAATTTTTGGTGGGAAGGTTGGTTTCCCTCTAGAATTGCACAATTTCTTGAGAGAGTTGCTCAGCCTACAGCTGGACCAAGTCTGGGAGAACGGTTTGTGAGGGGAGTGCAACAAGCTCTGATGGACAGGTTGTCTTTCTGCAAGAAAACTACTTAAGCTTGTGTACTTGATGAAGAAGGACATGCTGCTGTGAAAGGTTGGCAGGGAGGCTCCAAAACGAAGCTAAGGAAAAATTTTGGAGGGTGGTTGTAGCCACTACAACACTTGGTGACACACTGGTAGAACTCCAGCTCTCTGAATGGACCTTATTCATGAAAAGCAAGTTTAACACCTCCAAAATTATTGTTTAGATCTCAATTTGTCTTAGTTTCCACACTTGCTTGATTGTAGGATGTAGCATCTGCCAAGCTCTTGGTTGATTGACACACATTCCAAGCCAAGGCAACACAATTGTTTCAACTGGGGTTGAGGGGTATATTGATACATAAGAAGTATAGTCATCAAATTCTTAGTTTCATCTCTTGTGTTGCTCCGCTATGAGTAGGCATGGACAGTACCCTGACGAAGTCACATAGGAACACAAGCATGGCTCCACTGCCAGCGAGCCTAATGAGTACCTTGGCGGAGTTACTTACATCACCTCTCTATGCAGGAATCCTTTCTCTTCTTTCACCTTATTCTTTTTTCATTTTTAAAATTTTTCACTTTTCATTTTTTCATAATTGTGCATAACACTTATTTATTTCAGAGGTGGAAGAGGGATCCCAACTTATTGAGAGCAGAAAAGGTTTTTCCTACAGAGAAGTAATTTATAATACCTTTGACATGTCTGTTAAGTTTCCCCCTCACCTTACTCTACTTGACAGAGATGAAAAGGGTTAACCCAAAAACAATCGACTAGAGTAGGTGACACTAGTTAACACGCAAGCATTGTGTTTTCACCTAGGTTCACTTCGAACAATACGTATTTTCCATCAACGTATCATGGACTAAAAGTAACAAGTTCTTCATACAGAGGCAGGATGACAGATAACCAAGTAGTGATAGTTGTACAAGGCCTCTTGTACTTTACCCAACTTGTTTCAAGGGTCATACATAGTTTCATGCGAAACTAACCTATGAACAAAAAAAGCAAACAAACAACAAAGCAAAGTAGAAGAAAAAGCAAAAGCAAAAGCAAAGCAAGTAAGAAAAGAAGCAAGCAGAGAAAAAAAACAAACAAAGTAAGTAAGAAAACAAGCATGGAAGCAAATAAACTGAAAGCAAACATTACTCCTACTCCTAAGCTAACAGTGCATGGGCCTGATCATGTGAAGTGATATTTCCAATGTAGCCACCGGCACATTGGTTGACCCATGTTGGTGAAGGCTTGGTCCGTGAGCAACCCGGTTGTGCAAACTAACGAACAAGAAAAATATAACAATGAAGACAAACACACTACATGTTTAAAAGTGCCCATAGGAAATAAGTGAGGGCATGTGCATGACAAGCAGTCCATGGATTTATCATGGTGCTATCCGACACCACGTACAACTGTGAAGCATACGCACATTCTTAACTATGACATGCAAGAAAACGAAAGAAACAAATAAAACTTGCGTCGTGCACATGTTCTTGCAATGTAAGATTCCTCCAATGCATGAATGATAGGATCATTTAGTTCAAGTGGAGGGAGCATGATCTGTGTGTGAGATTGATCTTCAATGCATACAGATGAGTGATGAGGAGCTTCCTGATTGGAAGTGAAACCAGCCTTCGGACAACGAGGGCTTGACATAACCATTAGCTTGAGTTGAAGTACCTCGACAGTCTTAGGTGTTTCAACTTCACCGTCGGATAGATCATCATAGGCCAGTGGCTTCGAAAACTCAGTTTCGATAGAATCACGATCATGATGAAATATGGGAGTAAATGGATCACGACAACCATGATCAGAAAAATCAATGATTTCATTAGCATCCTCATGATCTGATGAATCAAACAGAGGGGTAGATGAAAAGCGGACAAATTTATCCTTTGTGTTTCTGGAAAAGGAAGATGAATGATCAAGTGGATTTTCAATGAATAACGTATCCTCTTTGTTGTCAGATGATGGACTCACATCTGTTGTGTCCTGCGAGTGATAAAAAATGGGTGCATATGTAGATGAAGATACACACACGAAATCATGGATGGCGGGTTCACCAAAGATGTCAGGAAAGAACAATGGAGGCTCGGACAGAAGGGAGTCATCCTTTGCCGAGTGTTGATACTCAAGCTCCCAGTCATATTCTTCACGAATGGTAGTGCATGTTGGTTGTGCAACTCCAACTCCGTCAGTGGCTTGATCCTTGTTCACAATAAGTGTAGAGTCTGGAATGGAAGAACACAAGACAATATCATCTGAAGGATTAGCCGAGTACGATGACAGAGGTTGTGGAACAAATACTCAAATCGGTCTCAAAGATAGAAAAAATTCATCTGGCTCTTTGGAGCTTGAAACTGCAAATCAGGAAAGCACTACCAAAAATCCATAAGCGATTCATGCAGAGCCTTATGTTGTTGTAATAGTTTTTGGTAAAGATTCTTTGGATCAAAATGATAGAAATGGTCTTCAATGAGATGACAAAAGTGCTCAAGTGAGGGAATGCTGTCAGTCGGTAGGCTGCATAGCCACAGATGTGGAGATTCACAAAGTTTATGTGCAAGAAACAAACTGGCATGTTCGTCAAAACATCCATCTTCCTCATGAAGCATGGAGACAAAGTCATGTAAGAACTCATACGAGGCCACTTCACCTTCACCATCATACATGTAAGTGGACAAGTGATCCAAAAACTCCCTCGTGATGGTAGCAAATTCAGGATTTGAGAAACATCATGGAGGGAGGAGAGTGCAAGACTCCATGATAGATATGCAAAGGTTAAAAATAGGATGAGAGGACACAACTTGACATCTGGCCCTCCTTCTAGCACCATAAATGTTGACAGTGTTGGACCTGCCAACATGTTAGGGGAACTCCCCGGTAAGAAGTCCCTATTAGACCTCAGACCATTTGGTGTAGGAGTCCCAACAGTGGGTCATATGGTAATGCCTTGATTGCGATTTCGCACAGAGGCAAGTAAGATGTCCCTGTTGGTAGCAAGGGTGTGACAACTACAGTAAGTCAAGGAAGGTGCATGAGAGGTTCTAACATAAAGAGGGTGAGGTGAGTGCGCCCCTTAGAAACCTGTAATAGTACTCGGTTTGGAAGGGAACACACGAGCAAAGATGCATCACTGATTGGAAAGCAAGATAGCTGGCAATCCAAAGTGATGTTCAAACCATCAACACATCTACAACAAGATTCATACAATTTAATAAAAAATTGTTCATACATAGATGCATAAGTTAAATAACATACATTGCTACAGCAACTAGAATAGTCCAACTACAATAAAAACATATGCATGAAAACATGTTGGCTCTATTATATTAAGAAGTGTAAGTTCCAATCATACAATATATCCATGTACCCCCACTAGTCCCAATAGTGGAATGTTACAGCCACAACCACATACTCCTCAAAAGAGATATACTAGCTCTGCACAGTGGAGAAGCCAAGGCTCATTACAATAGTATCCAAGCTTTCTCTAAGACACTCTTATCGGAAGCTTAGATGACCAAATGCCCTTTACAATGAGTTATGAAGGACTATTTATAGCAAAGGTTGGGGTGACCCTTGACATTCCCCTTTGTGACAATTTATCTACCCTCAGGACTCTTCATATACTCTATGACTGTTACATCCAACTATCAACACGTGACTTACACTTGACAAGACATTGCATTACAATGCTCATGTACACATGTGAGACAAAATGGCTTGAGAAAGCCATGCTAGACATCACTATGACTTAGAAAATTGTTGGAAGACCAACTCTTTTACATCTTCATTGTGGTTGACAGTAGCGAACTGATGCCAAGATCGGTAGTTCGCGATGGTGTCCTTGTGCTCCAAGGTGACATCTTTCTAGAACCTGACTCTTACCTCCATAGCATCTGGGTACACTGCTCGGGCTCCTCTATCCAGCTTGTCTGAAAGCATGCACATCATTGTCTTCAATGCGGATGGACCAACAACATACTTGTGCATGGTGTCTGCATTGATTGGCAAGTCTAGGTTGGTGGCTATCCGTATTGACTCGTCAAAGTACGAGTCAAGCTCTAGTCGAACCTGTGCCTTTGTATTTTCTTGGGTGAGAGTCCCAATAGATGGGATTACATGTGCGTGCACCACAACACCCATACTCTTGAATACACGTGCATGGGAAGCTAATAGACTAGTAATGAGCTACGGGAGCTCTTCATATTGTTAGATCTGATTCTGAATACGTGCCTTCAACTTGACCGCTCTGGGCTTCATCATCTTCGGCAAGTGAAGTGGATCTCCCTTGTATCTCATCATCCATGTTTACATGTAATAAAAAATAGCATGCATGTTGAACAAGATATGTGCTCTTCTAGCACATTGCTATTGCCATCCATTGAGATGGACGACTACCTTATGCATGGTACCAAACTTGGAATACAATGCCTACATAACTGTGTCAAGGGAAAATACTTCATCTAGTATTGCCTTCTTCATTTCTTCTCGGGTGGATGATGTAACCAAATCTCCTCCTTACTTGGCCATCTGAAGCTCCTTAGCCATTCGCTCATTCTTAGCTATTAGAAAGCAAAGACTTGAGCTAGTGGATTTGGCATATGCTATGGTAGCATCAGCGAAGGCTGCTGGGTTTTTGCGCACATCATACACAATCACTCGTTCTTCAACTTGCATAGGAGATGTATGATCATCCAGAGTCGACACTCTGCGAGACTACACAACTCTATGTTGATACTCGTCGAATGAGATATTGTGCATCTCTCCTTCCGACTAACCTATAAGGATATCAATGTCTCCTTGGTCGCTTGGGACTTTCTCCTTTTCTGGATGCAGAGAAGAGTGTAAGTCAACATCTTGGTGATGAGGCATGAGGTCAATGTCTTGTTCTAATTCATATTTCTCCATATCCATATCCAACTGTTCAAGGGATTGATCTATCTCATGAGTGAAGTCTTGCTCCTGCGATGGTTCACCCTGTCTGCCTGATGCTAGCTATTTTGATGAGTCCACCACATGTACGGGTGTTGTTTCATCTATTTGCACATGTTGCGCCCCATATTCTACCGATTTCTGCTACACTTCCCTCTCCTATTTGCATAGCTCCTGTTCCTTCTGGAGTTTCTCCTTCAACTCATGCAACTCCTTCTTTGTCTCTTCCATCCTTTATTTCTCCCTCTGCCTTTGCGCGATTTGTTTGTCGCGTTTTTCCTCTTGCCCTATATAGCCATAGATTCTATCTCCACAAGTGGATCTGCTTGGAACTTGTAGGTTTGCTCTTCTTCCATGTGATCGACAATCTTCCTATTTTCCTTCTGGTGCTCTCCGGGATGCTGCTTCACTAACCACTCCAAAACAAAGCCAACCTGTTCATTGGATCTAGAGAAAATATAACAATATCTCCATGGGTCCTCCTCCGCCCAATGAAATGCCCCGTGGATCCAGTTGAACTATACTCTCACGCAATGATCTTTCACAAGACAATCTGGGTCATATGGATTGTAACTCCGGAGGTAGAATGGATATTTCCTCATCTGTTCTACTTCGACATATGCATGCTTGAAAATCTCTATCTCATATAACCCAATGTGCAACAGAAGAGTGGGCCAAGGTGCCTTCTTCTTCCGATGCAACCTAGTTGTCAATCCTGCCAAGATGTGATATGCTACTTCCTGCATGACGAGTACATCCAAGGCGAACTTCGGTAAAACACACGAAGGATTCTCTGCACTGTACATCCGTAGGAAGGTGTCGGATGGTGAGGCATACCAATCAGCTATGTCTATCAATGCCTCCATTGTTGCCTTCAACATGCAGGGTGGATCCTGTTTGAATATCATCTTGTAAACTAGGGTAACAAAACGATCGGATAGTCGTGTGATAACTCCTCTGAAGCTACATTCGGACAAAATATTACAATAAGTGTTCACAACAGTTTCTTCCAGTGATCATGCCCACTGCAAGCCTGGGAACTGCTTTCGGGCATAGATTGCATCTAAGATGTAGGCAGACATGTAGGTTTCTACTTGCATGCCCTTGAGCGACTGTCAAGCCCTTGCTACCTGTTCCTTCAGCTGATGAGTTAACATGCTAAACCAGTTACATGGTTTTCCTTCCCTGGCTACTTGGTCCATCACGATCACACAACTCTATGGAAAGGTTTCCTTACTTTCTTGTCCATACAATCAACATGCAAAGATGACCAAGTATTGATATGCCTTCCACAATATCTTTGTCTTATAGATCTGGTTGGGTGTCATCCTAAATCTGACCTGCTCCTTCAAGATTTCTCTGGAGTTGGCGATGCTACTGGGTATGCTGAAGGGAATCTCCATGATGGTCATGGGCTCCGACATTTGATACATCTCATCATAATCCTGTGCCCAAAAGGTTACAATATTCATCCCACTGACACTGGTCAAAGTCATTATCTCAGGATCTATGTGCGAGACGATCCAATGTATCATGTCCGCGCATGGGAACACGGGGTATCTGCATGCAATCCGATACAAGCTGGACTTGTGAATGTTCACATATACCGAGCAGTCTTTGAGGTCTTCCCCAAAAGTGCCTGCGAATGCATCATTGACCTTTTTCCATTTCAACTTGATGTCCTTGTCTAGAAACAACTTGGTATCTTCATATATCGGTAGACGTGAGGACACTCACTCACTTGCTACTCTAGTTGCACTTCTGTCAGTGTCCTTTGATCCTGCTCTCTTGGAGGCCATTGAACACCTAAAATATTTGGAGACAAAGTGACATGCATGGCAAGAAATCTGTCAGCAAAAACCAAAGAACACTTGAGGAATGACATAGCACATACATGAGGAGGCTAGGAGACTGACTACCAGACTTGCGCAAAAAGAAGTCTAGGCTGTCTGGGGAGTCTGACTGGCTGTTGGATTTATGCAATGCACAATCCAAGCTGACTGTAGGCTCAATGGCTGCATTGCACAATTTTCTAGGCCAACAGTCACAATCCCTCATAATTGCACAAAGCAAGCCTAGAGGATAGTCACTGGGCATAAATGAGCATTTCTTGAGAGAAAGATAGAGCCTTCCTTCTTTGGATTACATAATGTTGTCTTGATGAGGCAGAGTCTGCGCCAAGGCTACCGAGAACCACCGATGGGAAACTGAAAGCAAATGTGAAAGTGAATGCTTGGTGATACTAAGTGTAAGAATAAGTATTGATTGTGCATGCAAATATTGAATGAAAGATTCAGAAAAGGAACAACATGCATGTGGGTGAAGTGAGTCGCTTAATCGATGACCGTTCATACAAAACAGTTTCATGCATGCGACAATAGTGAGATGCTAACAAAAATGGAAACGATGCTAGTACAAGCTAGTATGCATGTAAATGACAAAAAGTGTTCAAAGAAATCAAGAAAAAAACACTCACACAAGAGAAAACACAAAAAGTGCCATAAATTCTAAAAAAGACAAGTTGAGACAACTTACTCGTGAATAGTTGAGACGGATTTGTCGAAGAGTCTTGGATGTGTTGTGGGATGTCAAATCTCCAATATTGATGTGAAGAAATGAGATTTTAAGCATCGAATAAATAAGTTTGAAGCTCATGACGTGCATGCCACAAATCTAGGAAAAAACGACACTTGGAGGAAATATTCTAAAACGATCTTTGCATGTAACCTCGAGCTGCTAAAATTAGATCCATGAATCATGGGATGCCTTTGCATGTTGTGTTTTTCTATTCCAGGAAAAATAAATTCATTCATGCAAGTCAAGTTTCCTTGGTCCTGGGTGGAACTGGTCAACCCAACTGCACATGCAAGAGCCTGATCAACTCTTGGGAGAAAACACACATTTCTGGAAAGGAGATGGGCTGGCTACCCAGAAGATTTGTGCAATTTCTGGGCAGAGAAGCTGACTACTGCCCAGGATTGCGCAAATTCTGGGATGAGCATCCCTGCTGGGAGGAATTGAACAATTTTATGGATGAAGCCTGACAGGCAGATTTGTGCAATTTTGGATCCCAGCAGGCTGCCAGACAGAATTGCACATTTTTTTGGAGGGAAGGTTGGTTGCCCTCCAGAATTACGCAATTTCTTGAGGGAGCTGCTCAGCCTGCAACTGGACCAAGTCCCGAAGAACAACCTGTGAGGGGAGTGCAACAAGCTCTGATGGACAGGTTTTCTTTCTACAAGAAAATTACTGAATCTTGTTACTTGACGAAGCAAGACATGCTTCTGCGAAATGTTGGTAAGGAGGCTCCAAAAGAAGCTAAGGAAAAATTTTGGAGGGTGGTTGTAGCCGCTACAACAGACCCTTTAGACTCCTATATATATCAATGGGGTCTTCTCATTTGAATCATCCGAGAATTTCTCATTTATGTGATGTAAAGGGAGGTTTCCCCTTTGAAGTGGCTTATTATATAGTCGTTGATCTGTATTTTCTTAGGTTTCTATGTTATTTTTTGATATGAATACATAACATGCTTGAATAACTAAATTAAATAGAGGTCTGGGACTAATATATTCCTCCTTTTCACTTATTTTTCTTTTTAACCTCATATTTTCAACCTCTTTCTTAGTGATAGAGTGGGTAAGTGCATCCTTGTTATGCAAGATTTATGGTTGTGGCCAAAAATATCTCCCCTAGGTTTGGTGGCTAACCTAGAACAATAGAATGACAAAGGATATAATGTTTTCCTTAAAGTAAGTCAATGAGGGGAAGAAACCTACTTGGAATATGTCGTATGTTTCGCTCCTTTGGCTTGAATGCTCCAATCCTAGCTCCAACTGAAATTAGAACCTGCACAACTAGACAAGACAAGCCAAGAAACTACGAGATCTATGTAGCTTCATCAATCTACTTCATTCAATAGATCAACATGGTATTGAAAGATATGAAATAACAACATCACATATAGGAAAACAAAAGAACTCTTTGTATTTATATAAATGGAGTGAGTTATTACCATAAATAGGTGTTGATCTTGTAGAAGAGCTCCTCCAAGTTGTTGAATTGTCCTTCCTTTGTCACAAAGTGTACCTCCAATCACCCTAAATGCATGAAAGGATAAATCTCACAACAAAAATGTAAGGGTAGAATCACTTTCCAAAAGCCAACCCCTTGCATATGGAAGGTTGTAAATATATAAAGGAGTGGGGTAAGTTGGGAATTCTTATCCTTTTACCAATATTGGGATTGAGATCCACTCTTGATGGGAGGATGATATCTAAGGATAAGGGATGGAAAATCCAAGGTAGGATAGGATAGGATTCGAATGTTTTATCTCAGATAAATGGTTGCAACAGATATTGGAAGCTTCCAAAAATGGAGGCTTCAAGATTCTCTCTCTTTTTCCTGAATTTCTAGAACCAACGTAGGTGCAAGGAGAGAAACCTATAGGTTATCAACACAAGCCATAGTGGAGAAACCTGTAGGTGAATGTTGTCTAGCAAGAGGCTAGGGTGTGTTGGTCCTAAAACAAGCTTAGATGATGCAGTTTAGGGAAAAAATTGTGGGGAATGAGAGAGTGATGGATAGGTATTTGTGAAATGATGATATCAGGGGGGAATAAGATGTGAATGATACCATTAGGAGAATAACTAATAAATTGAGACAAAATATCCTATAACAAAGTGCCTCCCTCGAGTGCAAAGTCAGAGATGATGATTGATGATTGAAGTTCTTTAGCTTGTGACTAGTCAGGATCAAGAACAATTGACGAGCTTCATATTATGTTACAATACATTTACATCATGACATATTTTTGATGAGGGAGACATACCCATACTTAGCACATAAGATAACATTACATGTATAATAATCAAAATACATGTCCACTAATGACTGATGGTGGACCCATAACTAGATGACTGTTAGTATGGTCATAGCCATCATACTTGTGGTTTTTGTATAATCCTAAAATCGCAACCCAGATGGTAGAAACTATATCTGGCATCTTCTATCTTGTTCACATGAGAAACCAACATATGAGTCTAACCATGTGAATCAATGGGATAAAGTTGAACATGGTAGAGACCCTCTAATTATCGGCCAATGATGTAAGTTGTTAACAGATGCGAGAGAAACCACCAATGAGGTTAATGGCTCTCAAGGTACTCAATTACAATCCATATGGCATGAGTAAATGAGTTGATGTCGAACACCAAATAGGATCTTTCGGTCGAAGACCATTTATGTAAACCTGTCTCCAAGGGAGAGGACACTTTCCATTGATGTATGCATGCACCAAGGTACCGATGGGTGTTTATAAGTCAACTTCCTGGATAATGTACTGATGTCGACCCGTCGCAGGAGGGCCTTGATGTATCCCCCATCAACGACACGATACGAGTTTGACAATTGAGACATAATGATCATAATGATGTTGATATGGAACTGGATGAGGAAAGGAAAACATGGAATGAAATCTTTAGAGTATTGTAACAAATATCAACTAAATGAATTCTCTTGAACACAACGACGACACTGAAATGGAGTTGGTAGCATTGACCCAAAACCGAAATGGAGGCTTTGTGAAGGTATGATGAACCGAAAGGCAAGTAGATTACCCAACCCAACAACCATGGAGATGAAGTGGAAAAGCGTCTTGTTCAAGAGCGACTCACTTCCATTAACAAATGAAGTGCCCTATTTTCCTAATTTCCCAAACCATACTACTCAATACCTCTTTATTTTTTAACAAGCTTAAGGAGGATAACATAGGCTTGATCTATAAGTCCACCCTTTGGATGAATCCCTCTGAGTATATTTAACGAACCCAAAGAAGGAGTGGTTTGGTCTTGTCATGTTTGCTAAGTCCATCATTGTTTGCATTTTAACGAGTCCAGCTAAGGTAAAAATCAACATCTTTTTCATGTTGAGAGAGTTTGAAAAATAGGCGAAAAAGAAAATTCCAGATGTCCCTTTTCATAGGTATTCCCTTAGATCTAAAAAGGTAGAAAAAAATACCCAAGAGAACCTCTTAGCCATGTTCGACTAAGGTATTCCTTTTTTTTAGTTAGTTTATCTTAGTCCAAAAAAGGGTTAAAATTATACTGAGTAGACATCTTTTCATTTAATTTTACGAGTTTGAAAAGACAAGTGCTCAACAATCTTTTCATATTTTGGGAGTCTGAAACGAACTAAAAGAGGAACCCAAGGGGTTCATTTTTCATAGGTTTAAAGAGCCTGTAAAATAGATAAAAGTGTACTATGCAGTCAAAATCACCTGTGTAAAGCACACCAAAATTCATTAACAACTGTCCACCTACTCAGAACAACACAAAAAGGATTAAACATACCTATTTCATAGTAAAAATGAATCATCACAAGGTCAAAACATTAAATATGAAAAAAATAATGAAGAATATGACCAAAATGTCTGTTCATTTTACCATTTCACATTTGCCTCTAATAGTGAGAGTTATGAGTACTTTTGCCCTCGATCTTCTACAGCTGATTGTGGCCAATCTAATGAATGATTTTGAGTACCATCACTTCCAGGTAGGAGCTAAAACCTTTCTCTTTCTTTTAGTGGTTCCATTATGTGATTTCAAGAAAAATGTTCGATTTTTTTAGGGCCTTGAGGTTCCAAAATTTCACCTTAGGACCAACACAGACCCAGAGGGCTGAAACGTGTGTTGCACCTAGGCAGTCATGCATTTCAGACAAAGTTGAAATGCTCTGGTTTGTTCTTTTGTGGTGTGTTGGGTGCAACTATAAATCTTGTTTATTAGTCTTCCCTCAAAATTTGACAAGTTTTTTTTGCATGAAAAGGATCCTAATGAATCTCTTGTTGATGTTTGATGGGTTCATCAACACAAAATGGCTTTCATATGGAGAGAAAGAGAACACGAGGAACATGATTTAAATGCAACAAATGATCTTGCTACCATCTAGGCATTAAATAACTATGGATTACTAAAATTGTTCTGACTTCCTGGTATGAGGCAACAGATGGAGTTGTTGAAATACCTTGTTCGTTCATCAAGAATTCGGGTTTGGGGAACATCTACTCAAGATAAAGGTAGATTATATCTACTTTATGACAAGACTATCCATGAGGGCTACCCCCATACTCTCCTAGGTGGGAGAAGTGGTGGGGAGATAGTGAAATATTATATTGCCACCTATTGTAGACCTTGAGCCCAACCAACAAAGGATGGAAAGATAAATATAAAAGATGTGGCTCGGTTACCTTTGAGAACAATCCTATTCATTATCACAAGATTGGCAGGTAGCACCACATTGCATGTGGTAAGAAGATCATATATGCAATATGGATTGGAGTGTCTGGAGCCAACACTCTTCAACTGGAGTGAGGGAGTTCTGGTTAATATGAAAGAACAACTGACTAAGGACAAAGAAGGAAAACTAAATAAATTTAGAAAACAGGTTCTATTACATTCAACCCCAACATATCATACTTGAGCCTATCGATCTGAGGGTGCCACAGATGAGGAGGTGGATAGATAACATGTCCCAACATGTAGGGCCATCGACAATCAAATTTTCACCAGCCTTCTTTGGATGGTTGTGCAGACAATTTAACATGATCAATGACTATCCTTACGCAGGAATGGATTTCCACGATGAGCTCGAGCTCATGCTTCCTGAGGGTGAGGAATGGGTTTCTTCAAGTAAGAAATTTCGACCTTTTAAGTTTTGAAAGTTTACAAATTTTTTTTTTTGTGTTTTTTGATGTTTCTGAGACTAAACCATTGATGTTTCATACATATGTGGGACCAATTCAACCTATTGGTCACTCCTATGTGTAGAGGAGCGACAATATGAGGAGGCAGTAGAACCAGCATGGGTCGTTGCGGTGGGACGGGATATGTTATGGGACCTAGATGTAGCATAGTAGAACACAACATGGAAGGGTTGACACATAGAATTGATGATACCATAGTTGACCAAATCCCTCTACGAATTCAGTGATATACTGTAGGAGTGCCTAGTCATATTGGTCGACTAATGTGCAAGATGGCTCATGCAATGTCATTATATCATGAGCATATTTGATTATGTCTACTTAGACCTTGCATGTAGTTTTTTATATGGGCGATGTATTCCATATGTGTCTCGGGCACAAAATTTTGTAAAACCCAACTTATATATATATATATATATATTATATACTATCTATATCTCTCTCTATATATATATTTTCAGTGTTTTTGGGTTTCTATTGTATTTTCAATATGATGTGATGTGAATTTAAAACTAATTACATTTGTTGCAAATATCTATCTAAACCATGATTAGCTAGGGCATCTGTCAATGTATTTAGATTTATAGAAATGTGTTCATATTGTATAAAATTGAAATGTATTTCTAGAAGGCGGACTCTTAAAACCATGTGTAATATGGTGGGAATTCTAACTGAATAGACATCAACAAGTTGTAGAACTATGGGTTTTGAGTCAAGTCTAACGACTGAACGACAGATGCCATGTGTAATAACATCAGACAATAGCTTGACCACTGCGCTATACTCAACGATGTTGTTGGTGGAGTGACCAATACAAATCCCTTGAAAACTCACTAAATCGCCATTTGGAGCAAAGATAGCCCATACTGTGGAAGATAGGTTCTGATTGCTACGAATGGCACCATCAACATAACTGATAAAAATTTCAAAAGGTACTAACATGTGCAAATCAAACATAAAAGGGAATCAATAGAAACCGTGTAAATTAACTCTGAAAAGACAAACTACAAACAAACTCAACACACCTATAGACAATATGTACATAGTGAGAACTACACTTGAGATCAATTATACTATTTTTTGAGGTACAACCCATTTCTAGGCTATGCCAAGGGAACTCCATCAAAATCTGCTAACTTGTAGGCCCATTTTGCAAGGACTCAGTTGACAATATATGGACCTAATCACATTGGTTGAAATTTCCCTGAACCTAATTTATCAAACTCTTGGTCATATAATAGGACAAGGTCTCCTTCCGATAAGACACGAGGCTTGAAACTCTTGTCATACTGCGCCTTGATGTGTCTTTTATGAGCTTCGTTAGCTATAGCAACACCGTGTCGGGTGTCATCTAAATGAGTCAGATATAAAAGACGCTCCTCCTCTACATAAGTGGTAGGAAGAAGTTCGATAGATTGTTTCAATGATGTAAATTCACATTCAGTTGGGAGGATAGCTTCTAGACCACACACCAACTAAAAGGGTGTGATTCCAGTAGCCATCCTATTTGAGGTTCGGTATGCCCACAAAGAAACATAAATAAGAAAATGCCAGTCTGATTGGTGGACACCTACCATGCGTTGAAGCATCATCTTAAGAACTTTGTTGATGGCCTCAACCTGTCCATTAGCCTAAGGATAGTAGGGAGTTGAACTTTTATGGGAAAGTCCCAGCTTAGCAGTTAGTTTGGTTATCATATGATTCCAGAAATGTTTTCTGTGATCTGTAACTATTTCTTGTGGAACACCAAACCGTATGATAACGTGATTGAAAAATAAGTAAGTAGCTGTTTCGCCAGTGTTGTTAAATGCAGGCATCACCTCGGACCACTTAGTAAATTAGTCAACAACGACAATAATATAACCATTTCCCCCGATTGAGTGAGAGTTACATGTCATGAATTCGATAACCCATTTCACAAAGGGACCAACAATGATAAATGGATGCAATGGAGTGGGAGAAGCACGGGTCTTATGATCATATATCTGGCACACATGACACTTCTAGACAACGAGGATGCAGTCTTGAAAGATGGTAGGCCAGAAGTAACCAACATGTAAAATTTTCTAGGCGGTAGCAAAACTAGAAAAATTCCCGCCACATGCCTCTGAGAGGCATTCATTTAAGACTTTCTCGGCCTCCTCAAGTGTGAGGCACCTTCGTAAGATCATATCGATACCATGACGGTAAAGGGTGCCACCGATAGTGATGTAATTTTGGGCTTGGTAATGAATACGTCGCTGCTCCAAGTGAGAGGTATTAGCCTGAAAAGTCTAGGTTTGGAGATAACTCAAGAAATATCCATACCACGAGTCAGATGATGAGATAAAAAAATAATGACTCATCAAGAATATAATCTTCAAATATAGATTCTGAATCAGGGGAAGGGAGATTGCACATTAGTTCCACAAAAACTAGGGATTTCTTTGACTTGGATTTGATGAACTCCAGGTTGAATTCTTGTAATATGGAAATCCATTTCAAGTACTTTCCCACCAGCAATTGACGTGAAAAATGTATGTCATAGTGTTGCAATCTGAAATGACCATAGTTTTCTGAAGCAAGATGTAATGGCGAAATCTTTGGACAACTTGAACGACTGCTAAAGCCAATTTTTCTAAGTGGGGATATCGAATTTTAGTATCGTTAAGATTCTAACTCTGATAGTAAATGGGATGTTAAGTCTATAAATCATCTACTTGGACCAATACCATTGCTATAGTAGAAATGGCAGCGACAAGATACATGAAGTAATCACGTTGATAGCTAGGGGGATATAGAAGAGATGCCTGAACTAGTACATCTTTCAGGGCATCAAATGCTTTCTGAGTTGTGTCATCCTAATGGAAGGGAACCCATTTTTTAGCAAGCATGTGAATCCTTTGGTCAATTAAACGTAATTGGGGATGAATCTTTGTAGGAAGTTAGCTTTCCCTTGAAGTCGTTGAAGTTGAACAAGTGAAGAAGGTGTAGGAAAATCGAAAATTGCCTACACTTTCAATGGATTGATATGAATTCCTTGTTTTGATATAACGAAACCTAGAAGCGACCATAATTGACACAAAAAACACATTTGTGTGGGTTAAGTCAAACATTATAATATCTATAATGAAGCAAAATAGCCTGAAGATGCGTCGGGTGATTAGTCAGATGTTTTGACTGAGCAGGGAGGTCATCCAAATATGGTTGAACAATGTGTTTGATATCATGAAAATCATAATCAATGGCACGTTGAAATGTGGCCTCAACATTCTTTAGACCGAATGGGATTTTCCTATAGGTGAAAATGCCCCAGGGAAAAATAAGAGCAATTTTAGGTTGGTCCACTGGGAGAATGTTGATTTGATTATAACTCGAAAATCCATGCATGAATGAATAAATTTCGCAGCCAACACAATCATCAACAATATGGTCAATAAATGAGGTGGGATAATTTTCCTTTGTACATGCACGATTCACATCCAGATAATCGATGCACACTTGAATGGTGCTCTGTTTCTTCATGAAAGGAACTACATTCGACACCTAATCAGTTAAAGGAACGTGGTATATGAAACCAACTCAAAGAATATTTTCAACTTCAGCTTTAATATCAACAACCTTCTTGGGATGGACCTGACGAAGGCGCTACCAAATTGGTTTGGCATCAAGATATGTCTTAATTTCATGTACAACTATATTTGGGTTGATACATGGCATATTACCATGAACGACAACTTGGATTGTAAAATATAACTGAGATGGAAGCCGAGGGGTATATTTTTCATGAGAGAAAACATTAAGGTTGGAATCCGATTGATCCACACATCCGATAGCTGAAAGTAAAGCCCTCTTTTGGGAGGGGAAGTTATGCAACACCTCAAGAGTCGACATAGTTGATGGGGATTGAGCCAAGTCTACAATTATGTTATAGTTATGAGTGGCTCTTGTGAGAGGGTTGAAAGATGGTTGATGAATAACACCCTTTGGAGGTTTAATAGTCAATTCGGTGGGAATCGATGGTGGATTGGGATATAATGAGGATGGTGCTGAACTAGTAGGTTGATCAATATCCTGACCATTTAGTAGATTCGCATTATCATAATCCTTGTTCCGGGTAGCTACGAAAACATCAGAACTCAACTTTGAAGAGGAAAACTTCAAAATCATGTTAGAAGAAGATGGGTCCCGAGAAACCACATGAGTTTATTGATTAGGAAACAGTTCAGTCAACACTACAAGAGAAGTGGAGGACTTAAGAAATTGATTCACTTTAGCACGGTGAGGACAATCACGTGTAAATTTCTCCTCATTACAAACCAATCAAGGATATCGAGGCTTCCATTTCTCATCAAAAGACTAATTTGTTTGTTTATCCTATGGAGAGGGATCTTTATTTTTCTTACCTTTTCCATTCTTCTTATTTCCAGGTTGCTGTTGAGACTTGCCTTTATCGGATGAAACGACATTATCTTGGAAGTAGAAGCTATAGGAGGGTGGGATTGAGGGTTTTGAGTAGATGCGGGTGGAGAAATACCAGATGGTTTACTCACCGTATGCATGTTTGTAGAATCAATAATGGCATCAACAACATGATATTATTTACCAGGCATAAAAGGAGGAACAATATTCGAAGGTCTCAAAGCATTTGGTCTCTTATCGTAGAGCGCGTTGGATTGGGTATAAACCAAATGCAAGTATTATTTATGAGAAATTACTTGTTCTTCAGTCATGACTCCACCTTTGGCCACATCTTCTACTATAGGTTCCAACACATATTTGGTAAAACATTCCACGAGAAATTTATTGGGAACATGAGTTTTGACCAATTGGCGATGATGCCTCCACTCATGAATGTGATAAAAAATATGAGTGGAATCTGATTTTTTGAAGTTGGTTAAGAGTTTCGTTCCAGTTTCTTATCTCAGGGGAAATTGGAAATGTGTGAGGAAGGTTGTGGCTAAGGTACTGAAATCATGGAATGAAGCCCTGGGTAACTTAATATACCATTTAGCAACGGTACCTGTAAGCGTTCTTTGGAAAATATGAAGTCAAATAGAATCATCATTAAGGGAGTTTGATGAAACCCATAGATGATACGTCATGACATGTGTTGGTAGGTATTCTCTTGGATTCCCATTGAATTTAGGGATATCATAAGGTAATTTAGTAGGAATAACCATCCCTTAATGCGAATGAGTGATGGGGTCATTGGTTAGTCGAGTCAAATCTGGCAACTTGAGAGTGGACACAAAAGGAAACTTTCGATTAAAGTCTAGTGGAGGATGACCTAGGTATGAAGGAATACCTAGGCAACATGCACTTGCATTCCTCAATAAGGAGGGTTCTGGTAATAAGGAACCTAGTTACTGGAATAAGGAGGATTCTGATATCCAGAATACAAATGGCCTTGTTTACTAGCCCCAGGATAACCATGAATTTGTTGGCCTTGAAAAGGCACCTGAGGAATACACTGATAAAGTCTATATTGTTTCCCAATGGGAGTTTGCAATGTCCCGTGATAAAGAGGGTTCGATTGATGTTGTGCCATACCGTACATAGTCTGTCCTACTGGATTTTGAGGAATACCTTATGCAAGCGATTAAGATTGTAAAGGAAATTGTAAAGGCTGAATAAGTGGGACCTAAGAGGTGCTAGATACTAAAGGAAATCGCTGGGATGATATCACAACCCGTACAAGTTGAGTTACATGAATTTGATCTTGTTGAGGTATAGATCAAGGAATAGGAACTTGAGATGAAGATGGCACTCGTTGGGAAGTAATTAATGATCCCAACATCGAACCAAGTTGAACGAGAAAATTAGGTTACCAAATGCTAGTAGCCATCCCAGGATATGGAGGACTATACTAAGGCTAGTTACCAATTTGAGGTATACTAACAACAAGTTCCCCCCTACCAAATGAGGGGGGGATGATGGAGGCAACTTCAACCCTTGCGGAGGGTACCCAACATAAGGATAGTTAGGTTGTTGAAGAAGGCCTTTCCCACTAACATAAGGGCCAACCTATTGTTCAACTGTCGATATAGGAGGAGGAGAAGGAGCACGCTAAGAAGCACTCATAATAGCAATGCCTGATGGAATTCCTGAAGTGGATGACATGGGGGATGCCCATAAACTGGAAGATACACTAGAGAAGGTACCAAATAAGGACTAATAACCTAGTGGGACGGATGAGCCACCATACATATGTGCCTCTTGTGATGTTGAAAACATAGATGTGGAAGTGACATTTGGTGTCTCAACCATAGTGGTAGATGCAGGTTAGGAAGCCATATTGGTTCCAGTCATGGTCAATAACCCCAATGTGGATTTCTGTGTGAAATTCGTATGTAAGTTAAAAGAACCAGGTAAAGGCATTTGTTTAGGATGTGGAGGAGGAAGAAGAGGATGGTTTGGATAAAGGAAAAGTCCCTCCAAATGAGTACAAGCAAGAGGATATTCTTGTGGGATCTCCTCGATACTAAAAAGTCCAGGTTGAAGTGGTTCACCGTCAGGGCAGAGATATATAGTAGGCAGATCTATTTGAGACAACATAACAGAGGATGAAATATCTGAAGTAATAGGTAAATATGGCTGAGTCTCATCAGGTTCAATGACCTCAAGAAATAATTTTTTTGACTCAGGAAGGTTAGATTGTATAACCTCAGGGAACAAAGTCTCAAGTAATTTAGTATCGGTCGTGTCAGTTTCACTGACAAGAGTAGATGTAACCTCGAGTTTGGTACTCAAGGGAAAAAATGATTTTGGTTGATTAGATTCAAGAGGAGGACCAAAAGTAGTTCCCGAGTTTCCCGATTTGGTAGCTTGCACTCTTTATGCTTCTAACGACGACCAAGAGTAGCCTCTGGTAGAAGAGGAGGCTTATTTTGTATTCTACACAAACAATGGAGTGGGGGGTCTTTTTGTTCCATGTTGGATGGTAAATTTTATTGACACAAAAATAAACAAATAAAAAAGAGGGTAATCTAGGCATAAAGGATTACCAAGAAACCGTGAAATGAAATATACAGCTTGGTGAACCAAGGACTTAATGTACAACAACCAATTTCCCTGAATTTTGTGTTCGGTGTATCACAATTTACAAGGCGGCATAATCGGTTACCTATAGATGGATAACAACCTATTGGGCACTCCCAAAATATACGCGACAATACATGGGAGTGCAGTTTGTAGTAGTGTTGTCTAATACATAACCGTTTGATGAGAGCGTTACCATATAATTTACGTGCATGGAGCGCCACCAATATACTCGAAGGCACGTGGAGTATGATCCTATACACTCACATTACGTGGAGCAAGATTTCACCCTCGAGATGCAATGCTGGAAAATGACGACAACTCCTATGTTTAACGACGTTAGAACACGTCTCTAGCCTAGACCTCTATGTGTTTGTGTTAATGTTACAAATGCTCCTTAGGTTGATTCAATAAATTTTAAGTTGACCTTGAATTAAGTTTTAGTTTTATGGCTCACCACGAATTCACCTGAATTCTCTAAAATGCAAATCTAGCACGAGGAAATGGAAATGTTCTCTTCAATGAAAATATAGATAAGGAAGGGAAGAGACAAACAATATGCAACATAGAAAATGCAGCGAAGAAGATGCTTAATGCAATTCCATTTTCATGCAATTGTTCCTAAATCAATATGAATGAAAACTATAAATGCCAATGCAATATTTTTTCTTTTCACAACACTTAATTTTCGAAAATGAGGAAAACTAAGATGTAAATTCTAATCACTAATTGAAATGGACTTTTCAAAATGAGGACTAGAACAACAACTCATCCAAGAGATCAATGATTAAACAAAACAAGTTTGCAAGCGACCTAATGATAAGAACAAAGAAAAATCAAAACCAATTATTACCAATGGCAATCAAACAAAACTACAAACCAAATGGAGGCTTCAAAGAGACCACAAGACACTTAAAACTCAGGGAAGGTCAGTTGGAAGTAGGCTAATCAAATAAACACTAAGAAAACAAGGAAAATTTTGTGCAAAATAGGGATCAACGCAAGTGCCGAAGAGGTACCAGTGCTTGTAAGATGGGCACATAGACAGCCCACGTGGGGTGCAACGTAGGCTCAAAGAATTCCCAGGTGGGGTGCAAAGCTCTTTCAATAGACCATAGGGTGCGTTGGTCCTGGGAAAGAGGATTTTGACACAAAAATTACAAACAAGACTCAATGCAATCACTTCCTAGGTATATTCTTGGCTGATTAAAGCAACAAATCTATATGAAAGAGGTAAATCAAACGCAATGGATAAATAAACCAACTAGGGAATACACTGTTCCCCAATGGAGTCACCAATTTGTTATGTGGGATTTATGATTGCGGATATAAATATCTCCCTTAGGTTTGGTGGCTAACCTAGAACAACATAATAACAAAGGACCAAATGTTTTCCAAGTAAGTAGATGAGGGGAAGAAACCTACCTAGAATTTGTCATATGTTTCGCTCCTTCTTTGGCTTGAATGCTTCAATCCTAGCTCTAGCTTCTAAAATTAGAACCTATATAACTAGACATCACAGGCCAAGAAACTACAAGATTTATGTAGCATCATCAATCTAATTCATTCAACATATCAACTTGGTATTTAAATATATGAAATAACGACATCACATATAGGAAAACAAAAAGCATTTTGTATTAATATAAATAGAGTGAGTTACAACTATAAATAAGTGTCGATCTTGTAGAAGATCTCCTCAAAGTTGTTAGCTTTTCCTTCCTTTGTCATAAAGTGTACCTCCAATCACCCTAAATGCATGAAAGGATAACTCTCACAACATCAACATAAGGGTGTAATCACTCTCCAAAAGCCAACTCCTTGCATATGGAAGGTTGCAAATATGTAGAGGAGGGGGGTAAGTTAGAAGTTCTTATCCTTTTACCAATCTTGGGATTGAGATCCACCCTTGGTTGGGGGATGAGATATAAGGATAAGGGATGGAAACTCCAAGGTAGGATAAGATAGGATTGAAAAGTTTTATTTGAGATAAATGGTTACAACAGATCCTGGAAGCTTATGGAAATTGAGGCTTTGGGATTCTCTCTATTTTTCCTGAATTTCTAGAACCAACGCAGGTGCAAGGGGAGTAACCTATAGGTGATCAATGCAGGCCATAGTGGTGAAACCTCTAGGTTAACGTTGTCTAGCACGAGGCTAGGGTGCGTTGGGCTTAAAAATGGCTTAGATGATGCAGTTTAGGGCAGAAACTATGGGGAATGAAAGAGTCATGCATATGGATTTTTTCAATGATGATGTGAAGGCGGAATATGATGTGAATGATCCCATTAGGAGGATAATTGATCAGATGAGACAAAATGGCCTATAACAATCCCCTATAGTCATGTGTAACTTCAAGAGTCCAATAGGTCTTACTTTTTTAGACATCAACTTTTGATTTCCACCTTTTCATAATTTCTTGGTTTTGACATGCATATTTTCAAACTATAACTTTTTGCCAGCCTTGCTATAATGGGTGTTGTGCATGGTCAATGGTTATTCTTCAATAATGATTTGCTCTTCAACGGCCAAATCTTCGAGTAGTTTTTGCTCTTAGCCACATGTTATACTACCTAGTTAGGGATGGTAGCACTATCCACTTCCATATCTATGAGTCCTTGTGCTTGTTGTGACCTTCTTTTACTCAAAATTTTACTTTTGGAAGACATAATAGTATGGGGCCTTTCCAATCTAATGCAAGGGGGTGGTTCTTATCCATCATCTCCACTAGATCCTCTTTTATTACTCTCTCCTTGGATTGTAATGTTTCCATATCTTTTGTGGGCTAAGAAGGAACTCCAATGGGTTCGTGGGGTTGAAGAGGGTTGTGCATAAGTAGAATTTTCCCTCCTTTTCTTGGTATTCTCTTTAGAATTAATACTTACTTCATTTTCTACATCATTATTAGGTATTTCTATCTCCTTTTCCTTTAATGTTTCTTCTTCATTTTCTCCACTTTCTCTAATATTCACTAAAAGGAAAATACCTTCTAGCAGAGGTTATAACAAAGGTTTTTAATATTATAAAATTGGAAAAAGAAAACATCCACGAAAACATATGTCTGTGATAGTGGATGTTTAAGCGGAGATTATAGCAGAACTTCATCACAACTAAAAAAATTTGCGCGAACGAAGGTTTTAGTGGATGTTTTTTTTTGCGGTGTGCTTCATGGAACAAGTAGCACCGGTGCACTACATATGTAAAAGAATAAGGCTACATACATAACTAAAAGCACAAAGGTGTTGAATGAAAAGAACACCAGTGCCTGAAATGTATATAACCCTAATGCGTTCTTTTAAGGAATGACACCAAGGCACACAAAAAATAATTGTAGTCCCAATTCTTTTATTTAAACTCGTAGCTTCGATGCGTATTGTTTTTCTAAATGCATTGGTGCATTAGTGGTATAAAAGGACAAGTTCTATTAATTTTAATAATACACTAGGGCTAGAAATAATATTTTGTAGGACCAGGCTGCTAGTTTTATGAAAGCACTGGTGCGTTAAGAATTACAATGCACCGGGGCATTAATTACAAACAATACTATTGCTTTAAGAACTAAATTCCACATTGTTGTCATTTTTTGAAAATGCACTGATCATGCAAAAAGATGTCGTCACGATGTTTTTATATAATGTGACACACCATTGCATTTTTATGTTATGGACGCACCGATTTTTCATATGAGATTTTCTCTTTTTGGAAAAACATCGACCTGTGGCAATGCAATTATTATAATTTTTAAATCCGTTATTCATAAAAAACAGACATATATCTTATAACAATATTCATATAAATTAAAATTGATGTGAATTTGTATATGATGTTTGGATTATTTTTTTATATTATTAGATTTTGCATCTCTTCATTATAATATTTAATCATCCGTATAATTAATTAGTAGTGTAACATTTTACAACGACATTGGATAAAACAATAGAATAAATTAAAATTTATTTTATTATATATCAATAAGAGGCTCTTTGTCATATAAAATGGAATTGTTGTAACCCAATGTCTTTTAATTGGGACACTATGTCCATTACATTAAACAAAATGTTTGATTTTCACAGACAATTATTTCAAAAAATACAAGAAGTTGCATTGGTATCCAAATAGATCATCATTTTTTTCTGGAACTATTGTCAGTGTTCGAGCTACTTCCGTGACTTGGGTTATTTGGAGGAATGTTTTTTTGATTGCATTAATTATTTTCGTCTTCTTGATCTTGTTCCATCTACAAACATAAAAATAAAGTGTAATATCTACATTGGTTAGAATAATGAAAATTGAAATAAATAATATACATCAATATAAAGAAAAAAGAAATGTACCATAACAAGAAGTGACTTATAAAATGTGCACATGGTTTCAAAACCAAGTCTCATGCCTTGTTGCAACAAGTCTTCTCCTGAAATAGTTCCATACTTTATTTCATGCATGTTTTAAACCCCATTATAAATCATAGATTTAATATAAATGATTCTTTTGTTCGATTAATTATAAACTTAGAGAAGTAAAACAACATAGATACTTACAAATTCCACAATAATTATTGATATGCCAACATATATTCACAACCCATATTTAACCTAATTTCAATCAATTTTTCTGATGACTCTTCTTGTATGTTAGCACCTACTTGAAGACTTTCAAGGATGGTTGTTGTAAAACAATTTAAAATATACAAAAATAAAACCTTGAGTTGTTATAAGGAACTATTAACAATTACTCACAAACTTTGATATCAACCCTTTTCTTCCTTGTCGTCCTATTTTATGCTCTGAATGAGTTCCATTTTCTTTTCTATTATGAAAGAAGATAATTGAAAAACAATATTTAATGTTAATTTTTTTTATATGTACAAAGTCAATCATGATTGCATAATTTGAAGCACGTTGTTGTTGAGATTACTCCTCTTATGATGCAATTATGTCCACTTTGACCATATCCTTGTACATGTTTTTCGATATTCCTACTGGCATGTTTCACATATCAACTCATTCATCATTCGGGATTTTCATAATCTTCCTGAAAAAAAAGTAATAAACTATTTTATATTGATATATGAAATCTAAATATAACAAAATTGATATTAATAAATGAATGGTTTGTAGTAATATATATATAATTCTAGAAAATCATTTTAATTAGGAATATTACCTTTTGAATGATTCTTTTTTGTTGTTGTATGTTTTTTCTATTGCAAGTCTGACATGTCTCATTGACCATTGCTCTAGAAACACTTCCTGTAGTTTAGATATAATTTGGTTCTTGGAATCATTGGATTAATTTTTGTATTGTAGGTGGAAAGTATGTCTATGCATTCGTTCCACTAGATCCTTAATAGTTTTGTAAAAACTTCCCCCTTTGATGAAATTTTGAAGTGACATAAGTAAGATGAAGTAACTTTTTAAGGTAAGTAAGTATTTTTATTTAATTATTTTTTATTTTTTCTGAATTTTAATTAAATTTTAATAAGAACAAAGATTGTAAACAAATTTACTAGTAAAATCAATAGTAATTTTTTTATTATACATGTTTTGTTTTTTTGTTTTTTGTTTTTTTTTTTCTTCTTTCTGAATTGTGAATAAATCTAACAGAAATTGTAAAAATATTTAAGAGTGAAATTTAAAATTTTTGCTATCCAGGGTTTTGAATGGATCACCATACCTTTCAAATTTTGATCTTTCTGTGGTTCCAAATTATTTTGTTGCTCCACAATGCTCCAAATAGTCTCTCTTTCAAATGATCTCTCTTTTAATTAAATCCTAATAGAAATTGTAAAAAAAAAATATTAGTAAAATAAACAATAAATTTTATTTATTTTTACTATGCAGGGTTTTGAGTGAATTACCATACCTTTCAGCTTCTGATCTTCTGAATAGTTTTGCTACTCCAAAGTATTTTGTTGCTACACAATGCTCCTTTGCTTGTTTTAGTCATTGTCGCAAGTTCCATTTACAGCACATGGAGTTAGGATTGGATCTTACAAGAAAAATGGAGAAAAAGACTTGCTACAGATCTGAGTTAGGTTCATTTTTGATATTTCAATCTGTCTAAGGAAAACATTGATTCCTTTTGTCCTCTGTTGTCTAGATCAGACCACAAGATCTAGGGAATTCATTTTTGTCTGTAAAAGTGAAATTCCATATAACAAAGGAGATAAATAAACTATGAACTATGACATATAGATTGGAACCAAGATGACTTAGAGGAATCTAACTCTATAACCAAACCCTTTGGAGGGTGAAGATGAAGTACAATCTAGGTCTCTCATGAAGGATTGAAGACATAGCAACAAAGAGAAGGACTTGACAATGATACACCACAATGAAGTTTCATGTCACAATCTCCAAATTGTATCTCTTTAAAGTTTCAACACAAGAGTGTTGTTTTGTCCCATGTATTTTTGCCAGATTATTGGTGAAATTTAATTATGTAATTTCGAAAATCAGAAAATGTAAAATGTGTGGAATCCCAAGGGTAAAACATGGAATGTAAAGAGTCACTAGGAAGTCCAAGAGTCACGTAGGATCTCAAAATTCATATGGGAGATCAAGAGTCGTGAGGGAGGTCAAGAGTCACATGGAAGGTGGAAGGTCACCTCTTTTGTAATAAATAAACCCTCATAGCTCAAGCAAAGAAATTTTCACCTTGGCTTCTCAAGCAAGGCATAAGAGAGAAGATCATTCTTTTGAGAAGCAAGTGGTGGCTTAATGTTCTACTATTGGAGTTAGTGATGTAACATTGTAATTGTGTATCTTGGAACTTTCACTTAATGATCTAAAGCTTTCAGAGCTGGTGCACTTTCATGCATGTATTGTGAATATTGTAAGACTATTATTTCATGTTTTTGTGTTTTATATGTGCTAAATAAAATGAATTATTTCTTAATTTAGGCTTCTGTGATCCATATTACATTAAGAAGAGTCTTTTCAGTAGAAATCACATAGGAGAAAATTTTGTCGACGCGTTTCGAACCAGCTAGTGTGGTTCACCATTAGGACCAGATGAAGATGCAGGTCATGGCACATGTTTAAATAGAGGGTGATGTAGAGACCAAAATATCATATAACGACTACTAAAATTTAATACTTTAATAATGATAATATTCCTATATCGACTAATATAATAACTAGTTTAAGAATAGTAATATTATAATTTATAAATAATATTTTTAATAATGATTATTAAGGTAAAATAATATATTCTTCAACTAGTCATTATATTAGTTGTAATAGGAATATTATTTGTTCTTATATAATCATTATAAAATATTATTATAAATGATAATATTATTATTCTTAAACTAGATGTTATTTTAGCCGTTATAGGAATATTATCATTATTAAAATATTAATTTTCATAAACTAGTCGTTATTTGATCTTTTGGTCTCTACTTCACCCTCTCTTTAAGCTTGTACCATGATCTGCATCTTCATCTGGTCTTGATGATGAACCACACTAGCTGGTTCAAAACGCGTCAGCAAAATTTTCTCCTATGTGATTTCTACTGAAAAGACTCTTCTTAATGAACTATTTCGTTTTCTTTGGTACACATCTTTGAATTGTGAATCCTTATTTTTTTCATGTTCATTGTTACTTTGTGAACTATTTCGCAGACTAATCAACGATTCTTTCTACATATATGTGTGTGCCTTTATTAGTATAGTACAATTCAACTTTTCTTCTAAAGGCTCACTTTTTATTTTCTCCTTGGTGAAAGTACCTTGTACACATTGCTATCACTTGTATCACAAAAGTTTAGTTGTTTATATCGAAAATATATGCATGTTCTCTTATGTTGTAAATTACAACCAAGGAAAATATTTATGAATATTATAATGGAAATTGGGCCTATTTCCCGAATGAGGCTCCTATTCCAAACGATGTGAGGTCTAGTTGGGACTTCGTATTGGGGAGACCCCCTATATGTTGGCAGTTTCCATCCCCGTCAACAGTTTTTTAATTCCTTGTGTTGTTGGAATTAAGCAGTGCTTTACTCTATTTTCTAGATTCTGTATTATTAGCTTTGATCTGCTTATTGAGTTAGTTCTTTTGTATTACAAGTTTGCCAACATTTTGGTATCTGATTAATTCATATTAATTATTTTTATATAAATTAGGATTAGGTAGAGAGATTGATCAAGTCGCCAATTTCTTTTCTTAGTGTGTTTACTTTCTAGCAAGAGTGATTTACTTTCCTACCAAGTGTATTTACTTTCTAGCGAGCATGATGTACCTTTTAGCAAGAGTATTGTAGTTAATATTTCAATTCGTGCAAGTGTGAAAGTGTGACATTTCATTTCTTGCAACTGTGACATTTCAATTCCTGCAAGTGTTAACCTTTCAATTTCTTCAGTTTGGTTTGCTTGGTGACTTGTAAATAAACATTAACATCCAACTTTGTAATACTTAATTTCAATACTACAATCTCATTGGAACTTCACTGATTGTATTAACATATACAATGAATGACAATTCACAAGTGTCATATGAACACTAGATTGATAATTAAATGTGAAATTGCTCATTTATCTACTAAGTAATTAGGAGGTAATTAAAAAACTTGTCATAATGCGGGGGTGAGTAATCCGGGGAGGGAAAAATGTGTAGAATATGGGGAGGTGTACAAAGAATGGGGTCATGAAATGGTTTCACACAATGCTTTTGAGGAAAATGAGTAAGTGTGGAATTTGGATAAGAACAACCAATACATGATGGTGATGATGTTATACTAAAATAAATCAACATGTATTTAGAGAAATGAAAGATGTTTTCAAACAATAAGTCCTACCAAGGGAGAAAGAACCATAAAGTATAGAGTTTGAATTGAAGGATGATGATCAGAGTCTATAGAAGAACAAAAATTAAAGGAAGAAGAATCACATACTCCAGTTATAAGGAGATTAGTTCGGTAAAGAAGGAACCCTAAAAGGTATATTCCACCTTTTTTTTCAAAATTTTCTTTGTTTATTACTAATGATGATCTTAGAACTGTTAGGGAGGTAGTGTATTTGGAGGATGGGAAACTTTGGAAAAAGGCCATGGTTGAAGAAATGTCTTCCTTGGAAAAGAATGAATCATGGGATCTAGTGGAGTTATCGACCGGAAGAAATCCCATTGGCAGAAAAATGGTTTTTTAATAAGAAGTTGAATGGAGAAGGAAGAGTGGAGAAATAGAAAGCTCGATTAATAGTAAAATGTTATTTACAAGTAGAGGGAATTGACTTAGCCCCGAAGGTTAGCTCAATTGGTCGAGTCCCCATCGTTAAAACACATTTTCTATTGATAGGTCACAAGATCAATTCTCTTGACTCTCTCAGGGTGAGCCTTTGTGGTTGAGCTGGAAAGCAGTGATCTGTTCAGGTGGATTTTCCCGATACAAATATTTTGTGGATGTAGTGGTCACAGATCGTAGGGTTCCATGAACCACATAGAAAAAAAATAAAAAAGAGGGAATTGACTCTAGTGATATTTTTTTCTTCTTTTTCCAAGCTAATTTCTATTAGATTTTTTTATTATCTATTTTTTCTACTTTTAATTTTGAAGTTGAACACATGGACATAAAGATGAAATTCCTAGATGGGGATCTAGAAGAAGAAATCTACATGAAGTATCCATAAGGCTTTATGGTGAAAGGAAAGAAAGAGTTGGTGTGCTTTCTAAAAATATCCCTATTTGGGTTAAATCAATCACCAATTATGTGGTATAAAAACATTGATACTTATATATTGGAACTTAACTTCACAAGGAGCACAATGGATCACTGTGTATATTTCATATTAGTTGGTGGTCACCTTATTTATTTGGCCATGTATGTAGATGATATGTTGTTGATTGGAAATGAGAGGGAAATCATCTAGGGAGTATTTGTCCCATAAATTTGACATGAAGAATCTTGATGCTACAAATTTCATTTTGGGCATGGAAATAAGAATAAATTGGGAAAACATAAGGCTGTAGTTAAATTAGAGGAAGTATGTTGAGACAACATTGCAAAGGTTTAATATGCATGATTGCAAAATGGTAAAGGTGCCTATTCTTGTAGGTGTAAATCTATTCGCATGTTAATGTCTAAAGATACAGGAAGAGGAAGAGGATATGTGTCATGTTCCATATGCCAACATAGTAGGAAGTTTGATGTGTGCAATGATTTATACTAGACCATACATTGCACATGTAATGGGGGTATTGAGTAGGTATATGTCAAAACCAAGGAAGGATCATTGGACAATAATAAATATGGGTTTTAGGTATTTGTGTAGCATTATTGGCTATGGAATTTACTACAAGGAAGACCATGATTACACAAAATGTTGGACATGCATGGATTTGTTGATGTAGGATGGGATGGAGATGTATAACGGATAAGATCTACAAGGGGGTGTGTATTAACCTATTTGGAGGAGAAATTAGTTGGATGAGCAAGAAATATTATGTAGTGGCAATGTCACCTGCAAAGCCTAAATACATGGTAGCCACTCATGCAGGCAAGGAAGCAATATGATCACAAAGATTGTATTTAGATATTGGGTTGGTACAAAAATTTGTGAGGATAGATTGTGACAGTTAGAGTGTAACCTTCCTAGAAAAGAACCCAACATATCATTTTGAGGCAAATCATATTGATGTTTAGTATCACTTTGTGAGAACTACGATCGAAGAAAAGAAGGTGAAATTGGTGAAGGTGGACATGTTGAAGAATGTTGCATATTCATTAACAAAATCTGTGAGCACTGAGAAGTTCTCTTGGTGTAGAGAAACTATTGACATTATTTTCCTCAATTGTTGATCATGTACTATTGTGACCCCTTGTGTGCACATAAAACATCAATTGGGAGAATGTTGAGTGTGTGTTATATTACTTACATGATTACCCCTATGCATCATACATTGCTTTAGGCGTTTTGGGGGGTCATGGGGAGTGACAACTCCCCTTGTTTAGAGGGGGTTTCTTGAGGGGCAAAGGACCCTTGCTCGGTGGGGCTTTGAGGGAAACACCCATAGTAAAAAAATTTGGGTAATTTTTAGGGATCTGTTTTGGTGGTTTTTGGTACACAATTTTAGCCTTTAGTAAAGAAGAATATATATATATATATATATATATATATATATATATATATATTTTGGTTTCCCAGTTTGGTTTCTAGGATAAAGTATCTATGTGAATCTGTGTATTTGCGATTGCATCTTTTTTTGTTAAAAATATGTTTGCAACAACTAATTAAGGTTAAAACCTATAAAAACTTAATGGAAAATGAAAAATATGTAATCAAGAAAATGATGTTACATGGTTAAATATAAAAAAGATTTAAGGCGAAAGAGAGTGAATAAGGCGAAAGAGAGTGAATAATAAAAGGGTAAGAGGTGGGAACTAACATTGCACATTTGAAAAATGTAACTATGACTTGTGTCTAAGTATTAAGTATCATTTTGTTTACTTATATTTTTCTTAAATGAGTTATATTGTTTTTGCTAAATGTTAAATTGTTGCTTTCACTTGTGAAAGAGATGAAAACCCTATTGTAGAGAATAGATAGGTTTCCCATTGGAGGATGGTGCATGCGGTTGAGATTTTTCATCAATGATTCATTAGATGCACTAATAATTCTGTTGCAAGGGAGGTAATTAAATATATACATGGTTTTATTGCAAGGGAGATGATCAAATGCATTAATAGGTTTTGTCGTGAGGGAAATGATATAATGCATTGGTAGATTAATATTTTATTATTAAGGAGATTTGTTGGGGTGGAGCTCAACTCACTAAATGTTTATTGTAAATGGAGCTTTGAAAATTTCTTCTTAATTTATTTATAAATAATGTAGTGTTTCCCATATTTCGAAAGTTGAATGTTTACTACGAATAATAAAAATAATAAATTATAATTTTATTGGCTAAATAAGTTTATTATTATCTTATTTTTAAAATAAAAAATAGCAATATTGATTATATTATTATAATAAATATGAAAATAAAAAATAGTAATATTGATTATATTATTATAATAAATATGAAAAATATTTATATATAAAAATGATATCATTTTAAATAAGTACATATGTTGTTTAATTAATGGTTGAATTGGTTTTTTTTGGAATTTTGGAAAAGTGAACGTAGTCTAATTTATAGATGAAATGACTTTATTTATTTATTTATTTTTGTTTTCAGAGTAATTTTCTGGTTAATTTTAATCAAAATTCTAAGGAGATTTTTAAAAACTCGAGTTTGAGGGTTTTGAATCCATATGCATTCAAAATGTATTTTAAACAAACAAAATCACAATATTGCTTGAGATTGTATCTGGATTTAGGTGAAAATGTCATTTTGTCTATAAATTAGACTACACCATTTCAAGTGAGATTGTAATTTTTTATTATTTAAAATATATTTTTGAGTGCATAAATAGATTCAATGCTCCAAAAAATCCATGATATACTCAAATTCTATAGATTAAACGACCTAAAATTTTTAAAATTCTCTACCAAATTTTAATTAAAATTAATAAGAAACAATGTTAAAAAAAAACCAATTTCGTCTTTTAACTAAACTACACTATTATAAATTATAATATCTAATAAATATTATATTCACATCTCTATCAACTATATATATATATATATATATATATATATATATATATATATATATATATATATAAATTGTTATCCTTATTTAAGATTCTTAAAGACATACTTCAATATCATATAATACCTAATATTGGAACATTATAGAATTTTTATCCTCTACTTTAAATTTAGTTGGAAAAGGTGTGTTAGTCATTTAAAATTTTGCCGCATACGTTAATATAGTTTAATATTTAATATTTGATCAGTAAAGACTTTTTATCCACCTCTTAAATTTAGTTGGAGAAAAATCACATTAATAATTTATCAATGAATAAAATGATTTTATTAAATTTCGAGAGATTTAATTTTTTTAGACACTTGGTAAATCTAGAATTAAGATGGATTTAGGCTAGTTATATATAGAGAGATCATTCAGTCAAGTCCTTGTTTTTAAAGCACCTTTGCTATTGAGAGGTAACATGTTCAATTCTCTCAACACTTTTAGGGTCGGGCTCGGTGGTTGAGCTAGTAGGATGTGATACTTTCGGGTAGATATGTCTAATACAAATATTCCATGGATATAGCGGTCATAGATCTCTTGACCCCTAAACCACATAGAAATAGAAATGTATTATTATTATTATTATCCAATTTTAAGGTTGCGACCAAGCCAGACACCAAATTGGTGTATGAGACCCCCTTGTTTGTGGGACAAGAGACTCACCTCCGTGCAACAATTTGACTACTAAGTCTACGAATGCATACATACTCTATCCTCCTCTGGTTTTGAACCTGTGACTGCTTAGGAGGAAACACATGCTCTTAACCATCAGGCCCATTCAAGCTATATATATATATATATATATATATCTATATATATATAATATATATATATATATATATATATATATATATATATATATATATATATATAAACGAAATGGTTTTTTTCAAGGTATTTTTTTTGTTTTTTTTCTAACAGTAATGAATAGATATTTGCATTAAATCTGCACCCCATCACAATAAATTCTTGGGAGATCATTACACTTCATCATTTTCAAAGGGTCCTTCAAAGATGAACCATCTATTAGGACCATATAACTACTAACCAAAACAACTACAATATTAGTTTGACATACATCGATTTTGCAAAATTGGGACAACAAAAAAGAAAATTTACTGTAATCTCCCATTACAAAGGAGAAAGGGTGTTTTCACCAGCTTGTCTATTCAAGTTGAAATGCAGATTTCCTTGTGATGGGCCTGGAACAATGCTAGTAAGATTCACATTCTCTACAATGTTGCCATTGTTTTGGAGATCCTTAAGCTATCTTCTGATAACATTGGTCTCGTCATCCTAATGAGAAAATATGAGTTTGAGGGACTAAATCTCCTTAGTGACAAGTATTAGGATTATCTTGTTGGAGAATTTGTCATTTTAAGTCCATAATTTCCACTTAGAGAGTTGGTGTTACTAGGAGAATTTCTAGAGGAGCTAAATGAATTATGACTAGGGGGACATGCCTATTAGGACAGAGGGATAGCTGAGAGGAGTCCAAGGGTGAGAAAAGACATGTTGTGATGATTGCAAGTGGAAGAAAGGAGGTTTTAAAGGGTTGCGATGAAGATACAAGAGATAAGGGGAGTCAATGAAATCAGAAAAGTCCCAAACTGAGAGCCTAAGTGAGAACAGGGGGTGTCTGGATTAACAAGGAAAGTGAAATGAGAGGGAGTGATGAGGGCTAAACATAATAGAGTAGGGGAATGCGAATGATATGAGAACAGGGGGTGTCTGGATTAACAAGGAAAGTGAAATGAGAGGGAGTGACGAGGGCTAAACATAATAGAGTAGGGGAATGCGAATGATACCAATGTGAACCATAGAGGTGAAATAAATACACAACTAAGAAATTCACCCTAGGATGATATTCAAGCTAGAATAAAACACAACTCAATAAACAAGCACAAACCTCGAGATGCCCAATTCCGTTAAGCCACTAGAAGTTAAATATATCCCACACATAGTCTTCGCTGTTGATAATTGTATAAGAGGTCCCCAAAAGAGAGTTTCACTAGATAGGGATGGGGGATCTAGGGTCTCTCGCCACCTATGAAAATGACTCTATGAATCTCGAAGGGATCATTACAGAACCACCTGGAACGAAAGAAAGTTGACACCACGACTCTTGGAAAGGGGAGAAGCATGGGTGAACTAAGAAAGCAGGGAGATGAGGATTTCAGTGGAGGATATGGCGAGACAGAAAAATGGGAGGGGCCTAACCATGCCATAAATTTAACTATGGGCAGACAACCCTCCCACGCGAGACCTATCTCGTCTTAACTAAAACACCAAAGATTTAGTAGCTTCAGATCCATCAATATGAAGGGTGGAGCAACTAATCTCGGCACCATGTACTGTAATTTGCAAGGATGAAATTGAAGGATTATAATAGCCTCCCACGCACGAGAGTCACGTTCTGTTGTTGCCACTACATCGGCCTTCAAGGCCTTTAGAGTTTGGTTTAATTATTTCTTAGGTTATAAAAGTTATTCATACTTGGCCGATCTAGGAGGAAAAGATATGCCAAGAAATAAACATGACCAAGTATGGTATTGGGTATGACTCCTTGTTTCCATTGATTTCTTTCTAACCTTTAGCCAAAAGGCATACTGAGTTTGCTTAGTAGTCAGCCTCTTAGTTTTGATTTCAAAGGATGTGAAAGAGATAAATGTGGAAAATAGGCTAAGAGCACGACTAATTCTTTTAAATCTTAAATAGGAGATTAAGGAGATTTTCTCGAGGATAAGTGTCATTGATTTGGGTTATAATCATAGAGTTTCCCAAGATAAAAAGGTCCAAGATTCTCCTGTCACAAGCTAAATTTAATCCTAAAAGAAGATTATACATCTCATCTTCGTTGTTGGTTTTCTTACCTAATCCCCATAAATGTTTGACTATAATTTTTCCATCAAGATTAGTGAGAATCTATCTCTCACTTGCCAACCCTGTTTTTGTTTGTTTGTTTAAATTTGGCTGATATTTTTAAAAACTTGAGTTTAAGTTGTTTAATATGTAGAATTCTTGTGGCCAAAATGTTTTGAGGGCATTGGATCTATTTATGCATTAAAAATTGTATTTTAAACAACAAAAAAGCATAATCTTGCTTGAAATTGTATGGCTAGATTCTTATGAATATATAATATATATATAAATATATATATATATATATATATATAATATATTATATAGTATATATGATTTACATATTATAAATAGTATATATTTCATACTGGGCTGATTTTTTTTTTTGAGAGGTTTAAGACCGATTGTAATTCGTTAGAAAACTTAATTTAAAAAATAAAAGTAAATATATTTATTTTCAAAATCTTTTGATACTTGCATTGTACATCATTAAATATAAATACAAACATGAACATGTCATTTAATAGAATTGAACATAAAGTCAACAAAACCCTTAAGAATTTAAATTAATTTGAAAATGAAATTTTTTCTCTTAATTAAAAAAAAGAGTGAGCGAGAGGGTCATTGAAAATTAGGCCTTTGTGTTTTTTGGCTCCTTTTTTCATTCGAGCCTTTGGGTATTTGGATTTCAGCTCAGCCCTACACATGCCTTGACATACTTCGATTTCATTATTCAGATTCTGAGTTGCATTTTTGTTGTTGTTGTTGCATTTAACATTTTCAATGTTTAGATGCCCTTGACTCAACTGTTTGCATTGAACCCTGCTCTAGGTGTGACTTCTTCTTCCAATCAATGATTCTATTCTAACACCAAATCTTTTCTCATGGAAGGAAAATCTAATGCCAAATATTTTCTTACCTCTAGTCTAATATTTTGTAAAAGGAATGCAAGACATATGTCAACAAAAAATCCTTATGAATAGATCCGAGTGAGAGCAAATTTAGTCCTCAACAAACCTTGGAGAAGAAGATCATTGAACTAGCATCAGTTTAGAGTAGCTCCAAAATATTAACAGATCGATATCTTGCCACAATTTTTAGACAATTAGAACAAGACCTCTTTGGAAAAAATGAAAATTAATTGGAAGTTTATGACTTTAAGTAGGATACGTTAGAGAAGAATACTATGAGAAAAACCATGGGCTTTCAAAACCCGAAGTTTGAAAACCATTGGTAATTTGACAGAGTCAAAATATTTACATAATAAAACAAGACATGAAATTACAACATCTCTTCCATACTAAACTATATAACACCTTTCAACGCAAATACCATATAAAATCCATAAACCACTTAACAAATAACTCAGAAAAAACAAAACAAAAAATCAAAACAGAAAAAGAGAGAGAAAAAACAAAAAAAACAAAACAAAAATACAAAACTAAACTCTACACTAGTAATAAAGGAGAAGTGTGGGAATTTTATAATGGTGGGTAGGGAAAGGATACCAATAATGAAAGACATTACTTTTTAATGATTAAGATGTACATATAAATTTCAAGTTTATTTAATGCACCATGTGATTCATAGCTAATGTTTGCGATCTTGTTATGTCACACTTACGCTATTTCAAGCCTCAAATATAAGGATTAGTGATTCATTTTTCGATTTGTATTTGTGTTTTTATTACTTTTTATGTTTTCCTCCAAGAAAGCACATAATATAATTTTTTTTATATAAAAATTAATATTATTTGATAAAATAAGATTTTTTTTTATTTTTTTCTTTAATTGATATTTCTCTCAAAAAGCGTACAATTTCCTTATATATATATATATATATATATATATATATATATATATATATATTATATATATATATATATATATATAATATATATATTATGGTGAATTGGTACTAAAAACAAAAACAAAACAAAAAAACAAACAAAACAACAAAACTAAACTCTACACTAGTAATAAAGGAAAAGTGTGGGAATTTTATAATGGTGGATAGGGAAAAACTTACACTGGTAATAAAGGAGAAGTGTGGGAATTTTATAATGGTGGGTAGGCAAAGGAGACCAATAATGAAAGAGATTACTTTTTAATGATTAAGATGTCCATATAAATTTCAATTTTATTTAATGCACCATGTGATTCATAGCTAATGTTTGTGATCTTGTTATGTCACACTTACGCTATTTCAAGCCTCAAATATAAGGATTAACGATTCATTTATCGATTTGTATTTGTGTTTTTATTACTTTTTATGTTTTCCTCCCAAGAAAGCACATAATATACTTTATTTTTACATAAAAATTAATATTATTTGATAAAATAGATTTTTTTCATTTTTTCTTTTCGTTAATTGATATTTCTCTCGAGAAAAGCGCAAAATTTCCTATTTTTTTTTTATTTATTTTTTATTTAAAAGAAAATAATATTATTAGATAAAATTCATCATATAAGTTTTTTTTTGTTTTTTGTTGTTTTTATGTTATGGTGAATTGGTACTTTGTTGGAGTAATATAGGTAAGGTTTAATATCAAACCTAACAACTACCACTATAATATTAAGAGTATATCCAACAACCCATAAGCTAGATATACCAAGAATTCATGACTTAGCAAGAGTCAAGACTCCATGAGGGTAGGGGGCATACTCCTTAAGTCTGATCACAAAGGGCCAAAGGTGACCCCTCGTCAGATTTGAAATCAGTGGAAGGGATAACATCCCATTGTGCGAACCACTTAATCTTCCCTTGAGGAGCCCACTATATAAGTATTACAAACATCAACAATTACAATTGAAAAGAAAAGGGTTGCACATCCAAAAGTTAGATCTATCATAAGAAGATACATCATCAATGATCAATTCAATAAGACAAAAATACCATTCATCAAGGAATTGAGATTTTGAACTTTGATTTCTGATTTATTATGCTCTCTTGATGCAGTCCTTGTAGAAATTGCAACTGCTCAAGATTTCAAACTGAAAAGAAAAGAGAGGCAAAATTCTACTCTACTGGTCTGCGGAATGGAAATCAAAATTTAGAACAACATGCATAAACATGCAACAAGAAAAACCACAAATACATGATGATTTCAAGGGAAACCCAAGTAGGAAAAAATCCCGCAAGCTTCTTTGCATTAATAAGTTGAATAGAGAAATTGTTACAATTTATTGCTCCAACTCTGAGCACAACATGCAAAAGAAAAATTATTCTGTGTGCTGAATGAGAAAATTTGGCCAACACTTAGCCAATTATTTTCTCATCTAGACTCCTATTTCCTTGTGCAAACCTTGAGGAAATTAACTCCTAAAAGATATGAATTTCCTCCTATTTGCTTACGCAATTCCCAAGGATTAATCTCCTGACTTCATGCAACACATGTACACTCAAGCTAGTATACAACTCATGTTACATTTCCTTTTCATCTCCACTTCAGTTGAGGAATTCAAAGTCCATGCAAGCACTAGCTATTTTGGGTTGATTGATCAGTTAAATGACAAATATTTAAGTTAGACTTTTGTTCCACTGCACAATTGACCTTCAACTGACTCTATCAATAGTTAGAGGTCATTTAACTGAATACAAATGAAAATAACTGAACTAGATTGCTGAAATGTAGCAATCACACATTCATAACTAAACTCCAATCTCTCTAACTCAAATTTACTGAGCTAACTAAGTGACACGAGCCATGTCACACTAGTTAACTACCTCCAAGTTGTCTTGTTGGTGCAGAAATTTGATTTACTCAATTTGGCTAAGGCTAAAGTAAAATTGAGCCTTTCTTGCTACATTTTTTAACACTCCTTCTTAGCAGGAAATGGATTTTTCACCACCACTATCTTACACCTATGGAATTCAAATTTACCTCTTGACAATGCCTTTATCAAGATGTTAGCATCTTGATCCTCAATTGGAATGTATTGTAGCAACATAATTCTCTTCTACACACAGTCCTACAAATGATGATACCAGATATCAATGTGCTTGGACCTATCATGAAATACCGAATTATCAGAGAGCTTAATGCAACTATGGTTATCAGAATATATCAATGTTGGATCCATCTCCTGACTGAAAGGAGCCACAAGTATTTTCCTCATCCATATTGTCTCACATGTTGCTTGACTTGCAACCATGTATTCAACCTCTACTGAGTTGAGTGCTACAAATCTCTGCTTCCTGTTCTACCAAGAAATAGTTGCCGAGCCAACACTAAAGACAACACCTAAAGTAATTTTCCTATTTAATGGACTCCCTGCCCAATCTGCATCGGTGAATCCTTGGAGCTTCACTCCCTCCATCCTTCTATTCCATAATCCATACTCAATAATGCCTTTGAGGTACCGTAACACATGCTTTGATGCCTTCCAATACATCTTGGTAGGCCTCACCATAGCTTTACTAAGTTGGTTTACTGCATAGGACATGTCAGGTCTTGTGCTCACCAGATACATCAAAGACCCACAAGTTGCCTGTAAATGGTAGAATAAACCTGTTAACCTAAAGTGGCATTCTCCTTCCTCTAGTTTTTAGCTAGAGGTGTGTCCATGGGCTTAAAATTCTCCATGTGAAATCTCTGAAGTATTCTAGAGGCATACTTCCCATGAGACACAAAAATTCACCATCACCTTGCCATACTTCCAGCTCGAGGAAGTAATGCATTAAGCCCATGTATTTCATCTCAAATTCCCTTGCAATATCCTCTTTGCACGAGCAGATTAAATGCTCATCACATGTTAATATTAAATCATCAAAATAAAAAAAAGAATAAGCAACATTAGAGGGAATTTCAACCTAAAAGTGTCCATGAAATTTTCATGTAATTTCCATGTCATAATATGTAAACCAATCGAAATTCTTTAAATTTAAAAAGAGCTACATGTGAATATTTTGGAGGAAAAAGAAGAAAAAGTATCTTTTATTTTTTTATTGTAGTTTTGGCTTATCTAAATATCATTTTACTTAAATTTCACATGTAGACGCTCATTGGAATGAAAAACTGAATTCCACACCCAACAAGTACCCATTATACATACTTTTGAAAAGACCCACATGGATTAAAAATGAAGATGCATTAAAAAGTCGTGTTGACCACACTTTTTTAATGTATCTTCAATTTTTATCATTATGGGTCTTCTCAAAAGTATGCATAATGGGTACTCGTTGGATATAGAATTTAATTATGCATCCAATGAGTGTCACACTTGAGATTTGAGTAGACCTATAATGAGAGAAGCCAAAAATACTATAAAAAATGTAGTCTTCTTCTTTTCCCCCAAAAGTCATAACTCTTATTTTATTATTTTTCCTTAGGAGGCCACTTTTAGGCTGAGATTTTATCTAATGACTTACCATCTATCACAATGTGATAGAGGTTCACATCTACTTCACTTTTGGTGAAGCCCAATCCACTGAGATAATTGTCGATCCGAGTGTACCATGCTTTGGGTGCCTGTTTGAGACCATACAATACTCTCCTGAGTTTGCACAAATGTGACTCTCAATCATATGTCTCAAATCCTTCTGGCTTCTTTATGTAATTTTCCTCCTCGACAACACCATTGAGAAAGGCAGTCTTCACATCCATCTAGTGGATTTTCCACCCCATTTGCACAACCAATGCTAGAATGAATCTAATTGAGGAATATCTTGCAACGGGTGCAAAATTTTCCTCATAGTCCACTCCCTCTACCTGAGATAATACTTTAGCCAAAAATATGGCCTTTTTCTTCTCGATCTTCCCATCTACTACATGCTTCACTTTGTAGATCCATCTAGAACCAACCACTGATTTCCATTATGGTCTCGACACCACCTCCAATACATTATTCTTCATGATGGATTCATATAATTCCACCTTGGCATCAACCCAAACAAGTTGAGAAACTGCTTCCTCAAATGAAGAAGGCTCTGACTCAATGAACCCTTCACACAATAAAAATTGCCTAAAGGAAATTTCCCTGGTTTCCACAATCACCTTACGTAAACTTGTGGGTTATGGGCCACCTATACAAATTGGAAGTGTTTCTATTGGTGGGTTTTAACAAAAACCTGACCAATCACCAAACAACATTTCTACACATAATCCGCCGACGAACTCCAGTCCCACCTGAATGCACACGAGACTAGACCTCAAATCGCAATTGAACAGCAATCAGGAATTGAACAACAATCGCAATTGAACAGAAATCCGTAATAGAACAACAATCACAATTGAGAAGCAATCACAATTGAACAACAATCGTAATTGAACAATAATCACAATTGAACAACAATCCATAATCGAACAACAATCGCAATTGAACAACAATTGCAATTGAATAGAAATCGCAATTGAGCAGTAATTGCAATTATCGCTATATCACTTTATGGCCGATATCCGTTGGATAACACGTAGTCATCAAATCTACGGCCTACGGGTCTTTAATTAGCACGTGGGTTAATTACAGGCCTAACCTCATAGTTGACTGTGACGTAAGCATTGACTAGTGAGATCGACGGCTATGATTTAGTCGGGCCTTCAACCATAATCAAGGTATCCTGTATTGTCCTACCCCCGCTACAGTTGTTGAACAGACTTCCTCTTAGTTTTGAACAGAGAATTAGCATCTTGATTTCATTCTTGGAATGGTCAAATTCAGGTGTTAACGCAAATCTTCCTTTGTAGTTCCACTGAGTTGTCTCTAAAAAAGAAATGCATGGATTCCATTCTAGTTAAAATTTCCCCAATTACATATTGTGTGAAGTAGAGTTCTCCTAGCTCAGTTAGATCCAAAACTTTGATCCTCTCGATCCAAAGATCACTATAACAAATGGATTTAATGACTTAATATACACATAACTACTTTAACTTTGATTAGATCATCATGATGATCATGATTGCTCTCTCTCGTTCCATTGGATTCCTGTACGGAGCTCTCGGCTAATGAATCACACTAAACTTCACACAGACACAGATTCATCTACTAACCTTACCCAATCAGAGAATTGACATGTCATACATATATTACACATTATTTGATTGTCGAACTCCTAACTTTATTTCACCTTTTTAATCTGCATAAAATAAAGTTCTCCTTCATGGATGCGAATAGATCTCTATGGATAGACAAGATACCTCCTTCAATGCTGTAAAGAAATTACCCATACGTACTCCAAATTCTTGAAACATTTTACACTACTCCACTTACTAAGAGATCTCGTTATAGTTGGTCAAATTTCATGACCTATGCAAATACCTTCTGCGTTGATAACTTCAACTTGGCATCATAGGCTTCTTCAATGCATATTTTCAGATCTAAAGATTCAACTTATTACAATGGTCTTTTAAAATGATAGAATTGCTTCAAAACAGAACATTAAAGGAGCTAATCTCCTATCCAAGACTTCAACAGGAATTCCCAATTTCTACCTTTGAAATGGCCCTCACACATTTCCTCATACCCATCTCTATCTTTTCCTCTAACACTTTCCCTATCCTCTCTATCCTATCTATCCTTATACGCAGGCTTACATTTATAAAATTAATTACATAGTTATGGATTATTCTAAATCCATAACTTCCTCCATAGGTCACTCAACTAAATCCATAAAATATCTTATCCTTCTTTTGACTCAACTAATTTCTATTCAAGGAGCTCATAATCCCTAACATATCTATACAACCCAACTCCTCTCATATTTTCAATTAGAAGAGAATATTTACAATAAACCACACACTTAGATTTTTCTCTTAAAATTTGCATAATTTATAAAATAATTAATAAAAACATCACCCCCTAAATCAACCAAATAAACAATGACATTTGAGCAAGATGCTCCTACACTAGACTCCCCATGTGGAAAAGTTTCCATAGACTCCTGTCTATGAGGTCTGTCACTTTTCTGTAATAATGCGACAACCACAAGTCTTAGTGACTTGCTACCTCTAGGATTCTAGACTCTGTTTTGCCACAAATCCTTTAAAGTATCAACTCCATTGTGTAGTTTTGCACATAATTCCCATAATAGTATTTTCAAAGAATTACTGAGTCTGATTCTTGACTTTCCATGCCACACCATCTTTACCTCTAGAAATATAGATTTCTGCACTGCGAGTAGAAACTCGAATACCGACTTTCCTGGTCTCTGAATTTAAAACTGGCTCTACATTGGCACTTATAGTTTTATCAGATGACTCGGTAATGTTGAAATTAATAAGAGCTAAATCGAAAATCTCACCATCACCGGCATCACTCACTCTGTCAACTGGATTCCTTCGGTTTTTACAACAATTACTTTCACCAATTCCTCAGAGTAATTCCTCTTTGTCAATTACATCAATATGATTGATGTTTTTTGTAGTGTCTTCTCCTCCTTCCGTTGTAATTTCTCTGGTCTTATCTTCTTCGGCCTCTGGCTCTTTGTCTTTTCCTTCCTTCTCCAATTGCGTTGGACACTCAACTTTCTGTAATGAAAAATAATCAAGAAATTCTTCTTGATCACAACTATAGTCATTGGCTACCCCTATATTAACAAATTTCTCATCTGATAAATTACCTGCATTCATCAACAAATTATTAGTTTTAAAAATACGAGACCTTTTGCCCTATTTTGATGCTTCAAGCAGCAATCTCCCATCATAGACCTTCTAGATTTTGACAGATCCTCTTTGCTGTGACTCCATTCCCTCGAGTCTCTCCTTCTCTAACAAATCAATATGAATTTGTTCAAGTTCTCTGAACTCATTTATTAGCTTGCCTTTCCACTTCTGTTGCAATAGCTTCCGCTTGATCTGTTTCTTCATTCTCCATCTGTATCTTCGGTCTTCATTTGTCTTTCTTTGTAGCCACTCCATTAATATATCTACTTTTGCTCTCATTACTGCCAGACTAATATCACACTCTTCATTCTGCTGCCAATTGTTATAATCTTGCAATCTAATGCCTTCCTCAAATTTTCTCTTTTGTTGCTGATCATATCTTTTAAATTGTTGGTTTCTTCCATCTTTATCCTGCTAGATTAATACTTATGTTTCCTTCATGTATCCAAGGACATAACTTTCTTGTTGATCCTGATATTTCATCTCATCTTCAAATAATCTCTACTCAATTTCTCTGATTTGAGCATCATATTTATTAATGATGTCTCCCGTACCTACAACCACATTATTAATTGAAGAGTCAAAACATTCACTTAACTCTATAAACATTAGAGACATTTCATCCTTATCATGCATGGTAACCACAATCTCTTCTTTATCAGGTTCTGAAATCTTTGTTTCTCCTTCGGGTTCCTTGAGCAATCTTTCCAAGAACTCTATTTCCATGTGAAATCTTTCTAGCATTTCATCACAACTTTCATTCTCAGCGTCATTCTTCTTCTGAAAATCCTCCTGGGTTATCCTGTTTTCTGTACCATCAAATTGCAAAATTCTTTCATCAATTTCATTAAACAAATATATTTTTTTACCTCCTTGGAATACCACTATGACATTTTCGTTAAGCTTTTGGTCCATAACAACTTCAACTGATTGTCTTACACCAAACATAAATTCATCTATGAATTCTTTCTGCTGCAATAAATCAACACCTTCCTCCTCTAAAAGGCATTCTCCATCATACTTCACCTCAATATCTTTATTCATCTTTGTGATAGTTTCACCAAACTATCCATCATCTTCTGCACATCCTGCAAACACACACAAACTATGAGATTTAAAAACACAAGGCTTCATAGCCTCATCTGCTTCCCTCGTCAACATATCTTCGAATTGTTCTGAACTATTCCAATAGTCCATAAGATCTTCAGCTGATCTCTTATTATCCTCTTCACCCAAAATTTCACCTTGTTCTGGTCCACAAATGGAAACTTCCATTTCTAACTCTGCTTCTCTGATTTTTTCCACCAGCCACTTTAGTTGCCTCTATTGTAGCCTTTTCTGTAACTTATGCTGCTTCACTAGCTTCTTCTTTAATACCTAAACTAGTCTTTGGTTTTGCTCTAGAAGCATTGTTAACACATCGAGTTCTTCTCTTATCTTAGCCATCTCCTCGTCATGCTCCGCTTGACTCATCCGTTTCCTGCGGATTGCTTTAGCACCCTTTTCCTTCATCTTGTAGCCTTCTTCTGAACCTTCCATATGACTTTCCATGGCCATCTTCTCTTCTATGTGAGCTTCTACACCTGCAACCAATCAACTTCCTTCTGAGTTGATCTCCTCACCAAGCTTCTCCCCTACCAAGTTTCCAAGTCTTCTTTCCCTTAGAACTTGCACTGAGCAATCTTTCTCTCTCTCTGGTTACTACACTCACTTCTCTTAAGGACGCCTCTATCCCTGTCTATTCCAAGCCTCAACTAGAATGAGGTTTTGATACAATCTCTAAGAACTTACAAAATTTCTTCCTACAGTCTTACTGTTGTAGTCTTGTGCCAAACTTTGCCATTCATTCAACTGCTGCGAACTTTCATACCTTTGTAATCATAAATCTCCATAAGAAAGAACATCCTTGCTCTGATACCACTTTGACGCAGGAAAAATTTCCTAAAGGAAATTTCCTTGGTTTCCACAATCACCTTACGTAAATGTTGGGTGTGGAGCATGATTATTTAGAGGTCTTTGTTTCATTCGGATGTATACCCCAGGAAGTTTCTACACCCCTCCACGTGGGGGGGGGGGGGGGGGTGGTGTATGGCGGGGACTTGTCCCCACCGCGAGGGTTCAGGGGGGCCGATCCCCCCCCGGTTGGGGGGTCCGGGGGCCAATGGTCCCCCGATAGGGGTTTCGTGGGCATCGCCCCTGAAGCTAAAAACAGAAGTAAAATTTCCTTGTAAAAGTATAGTAATTTCTAGTCAATCTAGGTTGTTCATTAAGCAAATGATCTGACGGTAGAACTTAAGTTTAGTTTAGGGTTTTTTTTTCCCTAGAAGGCAAGCCCTCTCTTTGTATGAGGGCATTGTATTGAGGTTGTGTAATAGATGTGAATTATCTGAGCGAGAAATAGAGTGACGAGACTGTGAGAGAAAACAGAGGATATTACAGCGGATCTGTTGTAGGTTGTGTCTCTTCATTTTGCTGGATTATAAAAAGGAAGGACTGGTTGTTTAGGGTGGACGTAGCCCAAACTGGGTGAACCACGTATATCTGTGTCTCTCTCGTTTTATGTGTTTTCTGTATTTATATTTCTGCTATATTCTATGTGTTCCATTGCTCTGTAATATATAATTTTTTAACAGTAAACATGTGGGTTATGGGCCACCTATACAAATTGGAAGCGTTTCTATTGGTGGGTTTTAACAAAAACCCAACCAATCACCAAACAACATTTCTACACATAATCTGTCGACGAACGTTGGTCCTACCTGAATGCACACAAGACCGGACCTCCAATTGCAATTGAACAACAATCGAGAATTGAACAACAGCCACAATTGAATAGCAATCGCAATTGAACAACAATCTATAATCGAACAACAATCGCAATTGAGCAACAACCACAATTGAACAACAATCGCAATTGAACAACAATCAAATTTGAACAATAATCACAATTGAACAATAATCCGTAATCGAACAACAATCGCAATTGAACATCAACGGCAATTGAACAACAATCGCAATTGAGTAGCAATCGCAATCAACGCTAGATCACTTTATGGTAGATATCCATTGGATAACACACAGTCATCAAATCTACGACCTACAGATCTTCAATTAGCACGCGGGTTAATTATAGGCCTAACCCCATAGTTCACTGTGACGTAAGCTTTGACTAATGAGATCGATGGCTATGATTTAGTGTGGGCCTTCAACCATAATCAAGGTATCTCGTACTCTCCTACCCCTGCTGCGGTTGCTGAACAAACTTCCTCTTGGTTTCGAACAAACAATTAGCATCTTGATTTCATTCCTGGAATGGTCGAATTTAGGTGTTATTGCAGATCTTCCTTCATAGTTCCACTGAGTTGTCTCTGAAAAAGAAATGCACGGATTCCATTCTAGTTTGAATTTCCCCAATTATGTATTGTGTGAAGTAGAGTTCTCCTAGCTCAATCAGATCCAAATATTTGATCCTCCCAATCCAAAGATCACTATAAAAAATGGATTTAATGATTTCAGATACACATAACTACTTTAACTTTGATCATATCATCATGATGATCATGATTGCTCACTCCTGTTCCACTCGATTCCTATATGGAGCTCTCGGATAATGAATCACACTAAACTTCACATAGACACATATTCATCTACCAACCTTACCCAATCAGAGAATTGACATGTCATACATATATGACACTTTATTTGATTGTCAAACTCCTAACTTGATTTTACCTTCTTACTCTGCATAAAGCAAAGTTCTCCTTCATGGATGTGACTCGATATCCATGGACAGACAAGATACCTCCTTCAACGCTGTAAAGAAATTACCCATATGCACTCCAAATTCTTGAAACACTTTACACTGCTCCAACTATTAAGAGATCTTGTTATAGCTGGTCAAATTTCATGACCTCTACAAATACCTTCTGTGTTGATAACTTCAACTCGGAATCACAGGCTTCTTCAATGCATATTTTTAGATCTAAAGATTTGACTTATTACAATGGTCTTTTAAAATGATAGAATTGCTTTAAAACATAATATTAAAGGAGCTAATCTCTTATCCAAGACTTCAACAGGAATTCAATCAATCAACAAACATCCAAGATGAAATAACATAATGAAAACTTTCTTTCATTAATCAAACTATATACATAAAATTCTTGGCCTGATTTCTACCTTTGAAATGGCCCTCACACATTTCCTCATACCCATCTCTATATTTTCCTCTAACGCTACTTCTCCCCATCCTCCCTATCTTGTCTATCCTTATATGCAGCTTACATTTATAAAATTAATTACATAGCTATGGATTATTCTAAATCCATGATTTCCTCCATAGGTCACTCAACTAAATCAATAAAATATCTTATCCCTCTTTTGAATCAATTAATTGCTATTCAAGGAGCTCATAATCCCTAACATATCTATACAACCCAACTCCTCTCATATTCTTAATTATAAGAGAATATTTACAATAAACCACACACTCATATTTTTCTCTTAAAATGTACATAATTTATAAAATAATTAAGAAAAACATCACCCCCTAAATCAACCAAATGAACAATGACATTTGAGTAGGATGCTCCTGCATCAACTCTACCATGAGAGCCATGCAACCAATGTACCTCTTAGTTGACCTCCTATGCCTGTGTTGTGATGTGCGATCTCCCACATGCTCCAATGCATCCTTTATATATTTATCAGCTTCTATGGTTCTCTTTCTCTCGTCTCTGGAAGATTCTAGTTAAGTGGGTGCCTCCACTTTGTCTCTTGTTTTCTCCTCTACATGTGATTTCTCCAAAACCTCCTTAAGCTCATACCAAGGCTCCTCCTTTGGAGCTAGAATCTCCCACTTGAGTGGGATACTCAGTTATTGTTCCAAAGAGAATCTCATAGCCTTGTCCTCATTAAACTTGACATCTCTCCTTATAGCTGTCATCCTTAGTGAAGGAAAATACACTCAGTAATTGTGTGGAGTTTAGGTGTATCCTACAAAAACTTCCAACTCCACTATATGCTCAAGTTTCTTGCTTGAATCCTTGGAGACATGACAATAAACTGAAGCTCCAAATTTTTTGAAATGAACACATCAGGCTTTCTCCCAGGGAAAGCTTCCTCTGGTGTGATCATACCAAGTATTCTATGAGTACTCTGGTTCTACAAGTAGACTGTGGTGTTGCATGCTTCTACCCATAAATGTCATGGAAACCCCTTACTAATCCCACTATGCTCGTTTTCTTCCTCTCAGCTACCCTAATATGTTGTGGGTTATGAGGTGTTGTCATCTCTCTTCGAATACCTTCTTTGGCTCATAAATCGCATTCGAAACAAATTCACCTACATTGTCTGTTAGGCCCCTATACTACTAGTATAACCCCTTATTGTTATTATTACAACCCCCTTATTATATTGTTGTACCCATATAGTCCCCATATTGTTACTATTGTGCCCCATAGAAGCCCACTATTGTTATTATTGTGCCCTTACATTATTATTGTTATGTTGGCTCTGATTATATTGTGACCCCTTAGACTCCTATATATAGAAAGGAGGTCTTGCATTTGTATCATCCAAGAATTGTTCATTTGTGTAATGTAAAGGAGGTTTCCCCCTCGAAGAGGCTGAATTTTAAGGCGTTGATTTCTCTTTTCTATCTTTTGTGAGCTGGTTCCATAACATTTGATATCATAGCTTTGGATTCTAGGGTTTTGCTGCTCCAAACAGGACATCATGGAATTTTTGCTATAACTTTTTTTCTGCGACGTTTTAGAAGCGAGAAAAAAAACCCATTTGAGACAAAATCGTGTTGAACCTCGGGTATAAATTTCAGAGCTTGTGTTGCTATATTTGCGGAGATATTATATGAGGAAGTTGACCTTTTTGCAGACTCCAGAATTACATTCCAAATAGGTGACCAGGGGAAAATAGTCAACTTATGTTTTGAGTATTAGATTAAAATTTGGTAAGAAGTTACAGAAATAGGATGGACTTTAGTTTCTTTTATATATCTTTCAGATCCAAAGGTCCAAATAGTGACACGTGGCACATCGTACAAGTTCGCTCTACTAAACTAGTCAATAATTAGGTCACCGTGGGATTTTTCACATAACTCTTCCTTGGAAAATCCAATTTGGATTAGACTGGTGGCATTGGAAAGAGGACGCAGAGGACTATTTCAGGTCATGATTCTAGAACTGGAATATCCAAAATTATAGAGTTACAGTTGTTTCAAGATCGAGCTCCTAAAATCAAGAAAAAGCGAGATGAGGAAGTTTGATGGAAAGGATCTGGTAAATTGGATACTACAGATGGAGAAATATTTTGATCTACATGGTGTACCACTATTACAAAAGGTATGTATTACATCTAATTATTTAGAACCAAATCAATTTTTATGATATAAAGGGCTTTGTTCTCGTAAACCACTTGTCACGTGGTCAATTTTCACAGAGGAAATGATAGCACATTATGAGGATACAAAGAGAAACACCTTCTTTAGCCAATTGAGAAATCTAAAAAAAAAGTGTTCAATGGAAGAGCAAATTGAGGACTTTCAAAAATTTAATATAAGGGGAAATGATATTCTAGAGAAGCAGAGGATTGATTTCTCCATAGGGATTTTAAAGGATAACATTCAACATGAGGTTCGTCTTTGGGAACCTGATTCATTGGAGAAGGCATTCAGGTTGGTAATACAAGTGGAAAGAAAAATTACGGAAACAATGAATTCTGCCCTCATAACTATAAACATGGAAGTGTTGTTTCTCATAGCCTTCCACAACCTACAAGGGTGACACCACGAAAATTGCAAGAAAAAAGAGAAAAAGGGCTTTGTTACAATTGTGATAGAAAATGCACTAAAGGTCATAAGTGTGCTGAGAAGAAATTATTTTACATAGATTATGAAGAGGAGGAAGAAAAGGGTCAAGAAAAAACAAAACAATAAGATATACACCATGAACCAACCCTAGAGAAAGAAGAAATGAATCCGACCATATCTTGTAAAGCATTGGCAAGAATTACCACTCCTCAAGCTCTCAAGATAGAAGGACATATCAAGAAGAAAAGATTCAAGAAGTGAAAGATCACATCGAGAAAGAAGAAATGAATCCAACCATATCTTGTAATGAATTGGCCAAAATTACCATTCCTCAAACTATCAAGATAGAAGGACATATCAAGAAGAAAAATGTTCAAGAAGTGAAAGATCACATGAGCATCAAGAAATGAATCCGACCATATCTTTTAAAGCATTGGAAGAAATTACCACTCCTCAAACTCTAAAGATAGAAGGACATATCAAGAAGAAAAAAGTTCAAGCAGTGAAAGATCAAATCGAGCATCAAAAACAAGTTCTCCAACTTTTAAAGGATAATTCCATTTTGATGCAGAGTCGAATGAAACAATAGGTAGATGAACATCGTAGTGAAAAATGTTTTGATGTAAGTGATTGGGTATTTTTACAGTTACATCTCAAGCAAGATATTTATGAGAAGGAAATGTTGGCAATACTACATGCACTTAAGAAATAGCGACCTTACCCAATGGGAAGACATTTCAAGGTAAAAATGGATCATGATAGTCTTAAATACATTTTAGAAAAAATATTATCTTTAGAAGGACAAAAAAAATGGGTCACAAATATGTTGGGTTATGACATTGACATCATCTTTAGAAAAGGGAAGCAAAATTTTGTTGCAGATACACTCTCAAGAAAGGATGAGGATGTGGAAGCATTGTTTTGTGCTATTTCTAATTATCCAACGAGATTGGATAAATGAAGTAAGGGATGAATGGAAGAAGGACGAAGAAGTGGGGCCAACTCATTCAAAAGTTGCAGAAGATCCCCAATTAAACAATCAACGAAACAAAAACAACAACAAACAACATATGAGAACGAAGGGAAAAATCATATATGGACCTGGAGCAGTCACGAAACAAGAACACACAAGCTACGAAATCGATCAATTTCATAGTACTCTCATCAAGTGGAAGAACTACCCACTGAAGATCCACATGGGAGGACAAGAATTTTATAAAGAAGCATAAAAAAACTACTCAAGTGTTAGGAAACAACTTTTTGAAGGAGAGGGCATTTTAGGCCCTAAATACTAGTGTAAACCCCTATTGTTATCAGTACAACCCCCTTATTATATTGTTGTACCCATGTAGTCCCATATTGTTACTATTGTGCCCCAATAGAAGCCCACTATTTTATTATTGTTGTCCCTTACCATTATTAATTGTTATGTCGGCTCTGAATTATATTATGACCCCTTAGACTCCTATATATAGAAAGGAGGTCTTGTCATTTGTATAATCCAATAATTGTTCATTTGTGTAATGTAAATGAGGCTATCCCCTCGAAGAGGCTGAATTCTAAGGCATTGATCTCTCTTTTCTATCTTTTGTGAGCTGGTTCCATAACATTGTCACTCTTAAGAGCCTTCACTTTATTCCCACTCTCCTTCTCAACCAATTCTTTGAATTCAACAAATTTTGAGAAAACTTCATCCTTCTTCGACATGAAGATCCAACATTTTCTTGATAAATCATCAATAAAAATAACATAGTACTTATGTTTTGTTATGGAGGTTGTAGAAAAGGGTCCACAAATATCATAGTGGACTTGCTCCAAGATTGCATATACTCTACTATCTCATCCATGGAAGGTGTATTTGACATATTTCCCCAATGTTCAACCCTTGCAGACATCCTTTTGTTCAAGGAATCCTTTAGGGAGACTGGTGGTAATTTTTTGCATGATTTTTAAGGCACCATGGTGTAGATGACCCAATCTCCTGTGCCATAGTTCTCCAACATCTCGAATCTACACTTTTTCTACATTGCTTCCTAATGCAATATGATATCCCACCTCAAGTTTGTATAAGTTCTTGAATCAAACTCCAATCTGCTTCACTTGTCTGATAGCTATGTGTCTTAGAAAGGATTTTCCTTTAAAGAAAATAACATCATAGCCACAATCCTCCAATACTATTACATATATTAGGTTCTTCTACATCCTAGGTAAAAACATAACAACTTCGAGGCAAAGAGGGGAGAATTTATGCCTCTCAAAGGTGATAGTACCAATTCCTGTACCAATGTACCTCCCATCATTCCCAAATTCGATATGCATATGGAGATCCTTCTCCTCCAAGCTACTGAAAAAATCCTTTCACCCTATCATATGGAATGGGGCATCGAAATCAAGGTACCACACACTCTCCATAATAGTGTTCACCATGCATGTTATTAGGGTGAAGTCTAATTCGAATTGTGAAGCTAGTGCTTCACCTCCTACTCCTCCTGAAGGCTTCTTTTTAGACTTCTAGTCTGGAAATTTTGTTGCATAGTGTCGATATTCGTGGCAGTGGAATCATTTTATCTTGCTCAAGTCTTTCTTTTTTCCATTATTTTGGTTGTATTCAAGTTTTCTTTGGGTCTTCTTTCCTTTGAGCTTCTTCCCTTTCCAACCAAGGCAAAATTATCTTCATCCTTTGCTTGGATGATGTTCCATCTCTATTATTTCTCCTGAACTCTTCTTGAACCAAATTAGACCACAACCTTTCCCAATTCGATAACTTTTCCCTCCCATTCACAAATGCTTTGTAGTTGTGCCGGGATTTTGGAAGGCCTAGAAGAGATAGGCTCACCAAGTCATATTTTTATACATTCACCCCAACCCCTCTAAGCTCATCTCAAACTTGTGTAAACCTAGATAGATACTGCAGAATAATGTCATTTTTTTCATTATGATGTTTCAAAGTTTGTCTTTCAGGGCCAATTTTCTATGGTCACTACTATATTCGAATAGCTCAATTAGTGCCTTCCACATAGAATATGTAGTTTCTTTTCCATGGATATTTGAGACCACATGGTATCTCACACCTTCCAGAATAATTCTTGCGGCCTTTGCAACATCCTTCCACTGGCTTAACTATTGTGCATACGACTGTGGAGGTTTTGCAATATTAGTTTTAAAATATTCTAACACATCATTATCATCAAGAACTGCTCCCATTTGATCCTTCCAGGCCATGAAATTTTAGCTACCCTTTAGGGCATACTCCAATCCCAGACCATTGAATTTTTGTTTTCCCGGGTCCTAAATAAAAATTGTTGCACTAAAGCTACAAATTCTAAATTCTAGAGTAACAAGTTCGAAATACTAGTTATAATGTGCTTTTAGTGCTCTGATACCATGCAAACATTTGATAGAAATTGCAACTGATCAAGATTTCAAACTGAAAAACAAGAGACATAATTCTACTCTAATAATCTACAGAATGGAAATATGGAGAAAGAGCAACTTTAATAAACATGAAATAAGAAAAACCACAAATAAACAATGATTTATAAGGGAAACCAACTGGGAAAAACCCCCTCAAGCCTCTTTGCATTAATCAGTTGAATAGAGAAACTATTGCAATTTCTTGCTCCATCTCTAAGCACAACTTGCAAACGAATAACTATTCTCTCTGCTGAATGAGAAACTTTGGCCAACACTTTGCCAATTATTTTCTCATCTAGCCTCCTATTTCCTTGCACAATCCTTGAACAAATTAACTCCTAAAAGATAGGAATTTATTCCTATTTTCTTGCACAATTCCCAAGGATTGATCTACTGAATTCATGCAAAACATGTACACTCAAGTTAGTATACAACTCATGTTACACTACCTTGTCATTTCCACTTCAACTGAGGAATTAAAATTCCATGGATGCATTAGCTATTTTGGGTTGATTGATAAGTTAAATGACATATATTTGAGTTATACTACTGTCCCACTGGACAAATGACCTTCAACTGAGTCTATAAATACTTAGAGGTCAAGTAATTGAATTCAATTGAGAATAACTGAACTAGATTGTTAAAATTTAGAAATCACACATGCATAATTGAACACCAAGCCCTGTAACTTGAATTTACTAAGCTGAATAAGTGATAAGAACCATGTCACACTAGTTAATTATGTCCACGTTTTCATGTTGATGTGGAAATCCGATTTACTTAATTTAACTAAGGCTAAAGTCAAATTGAGCCTTTCTTGCTACATTTTTTAATAGTCCTTACGAAATTATTGAATTCCTACAACCTAGTCAAACTTCACTGACTCACCAATTGTCCTCCCAACCTTTCCTTGGGTCATATTATTCCTCATGGACCCCCAAGCTGCAATGGGGCTATGCAAAAGATAAATGTACTAGCAAGTGGAGAAGAGCCTGAAGTTTAAGAGGTTCCCATTCACAGGACTTCCACTTTAACCGAACTCATCACAAATCTCAATAGTCACTCAAAATACAAATTACCATTAGGATATTCATCCAACAATATGATGATCAAAATCCTTTTTCACATAACTTTCTCCTTTTATAGAGAGTTTCAATAGTGACACTTAACACCTCATGCAAAA